>JAJONR010005627.1:0-44292 GCA_029582245.1 Solanum etuberosum | reverse complement strand
AAAAAAAAAAACAAACAACCACTGGTACGTTGAAGACCAAAACTTATTGCCGCTATTTCTCAAAAAAATAAACGAGTAACAACTGCTGCAACGGTTTCTCTTCTTTATTTATTTTTATTTTTTAAAAAAACCAAAAACAAAAACGAATGGCTGGGCTCCTTTGCAGTCGAAGTAGAAACACGACAAGAAAAAACCCGTTATCCACTCATCTAGATTATCTATTTTAGATGCAAGCGAGGGCTCTTGATGCCAATTTTTGGATAACTATATGCACAACGGAAGCATACCCAAGATCATACTGCTTACATGAATAATAGATAACCAAATCGTTTATGCTAGAACATATACAATTGTGCTAGAACACATAAACTTGATTAAATTTAATTTAAGAATTACCTCTTGAAGCGTAAACAGATACCTTCAAGCAAATCCCCAAGTTAGACAGACCTTCAAGCGAATCCACATGATAGGCAACAACTTTGCAGTCTTCTACAATGATCTCAAGTTCACATCCGAACTCTCTCAATACTTGGATGGGCAAATATGAATAGAAACCTTCAATCTTTCTAGGGTTAGAAGAATCCCTAATTATAAAGATTTCTTCCCAGTCCAAAGAGGAGAACAAAACACACTCTATTTTCTTCGACCAGAAAAAATACATGCTTGTTTTCTTTTTATAAGAAAAAACACGCTCGTCTCCCATTTTCCCTTCAGAAATAGGATTTTGAGTTCTAGTTAAATATGGACACTGTAGGGACCACCGAATTAATTATTGAGGCTTCCTATATAATTCCAAATAATTAATTTGAATTATTTTTACCATAATAAATTACAAATCATTCCACTAGAAATTCGTAATTGCACTCCTCTATTTATATTTTGTAACTCCCCATTAAACACTTATGTAATTTCTCATGTTAAGATGACAGATACTAATCAATAAATTAAATTACTGACGAATTTAATTCAATGATTAATTTCCTTTAAAGCACTACTTAACTTATTTCATGTGTCGGATTCATAAATCTACACTACAAGAAAAGGGTGAATTACATGGGGATTTTCCTGGGGATTAGTATGAAAATTTACATGAAAATAAGTTTCCTGCGGATTTTCATACTAATTCCTAGGAAAATCCCCATGTAATTCACACTTTTCTTGTAGTGCCACTTGCAAGGTTTGACACGATGAAAACTTATAAGTTTCTCAAAAAGGCATATCAATCAATCTCTATAATGAGACATGGATTCCATTTACTATCTTATTATTTCACCAATATACATTTTTATCATCCAATCTACCAGGCATATTGACCCATCTCAGAATCTCACATTTTAATAAATCAAAACGATAATTAATATATACAGATCATAATAGTTATATCAGGATTGAGAATATAAGTACATTTAACAGTTTAGAGAATATATTTTTGTCAGTCAATCTAAAACAACTATCTCTACTCGGTCCCGTTCAATACATATAAAATGCACTAGCACAAGAAGTTGGAACTATACCGTTCCCATAATCAAGATAAATTACATATAATCTTGTGCTACAATCGTACCGATGGCACGTCCATTTTCCATCCTAGATTGTGAACAAAAAACTTTATACTTATAAGTTATAAGTATAAAGTTATAAGAACCGATAATTTAATCCTCTGTGTATAAGCTAAAACTCTACACACTAAATCATCTACTATATAAGTAAACAAACACCATAAACGAATATATGATCTATTAAAACTAAATAAATATTTATTCTATAATAAATATTATATCTTGACATATGGTTAATAGTATATATCCCAATCATGACCCAACCCAGTTTTCTAGTTCAACCCATTTTAATATCTTCAATTTTAACCCAACCCGCCCATTTGACACCTCTAGCTATGGTGGAGTAGTAAGTACTCCTTCATTCTTGATGAGAAGTTTCGGGTCCAGAGTCTTCCTGTTAATTTGTGATGGATTGATTTAGGCTAACCCAAATCAGTTCATCATTAAAATCACTCCAACTTAAACACATTAAAACTTGAACTAATTAGACAAATTAAATGAGTTTAGACTAGTTTTGTCACCCTACTTTATCGTTTAGAGGCGATATTAAACTAATTAGACAAATTAAATGAGTTTAGACTAGTTTTGTCACCCTACTTTATCGTTTAGAGGCGATATTAAATTTTCAGTTGACTCATAAATGGTATTGCTTTATATAAATGTTTTATAAACCAAATTTTATATAAATCAATAACCATTGTCTATGCTATGATTGAAGAAAAATGATAATACTTTATATAATGTTTTGTTTGTATTTTAAATCTTGTAGTATAATTTAATATAAATTGGTGTATTATTTTGCACTTAACCACTTACTATAGAATGATCGCAGCTGAGGCCTATTATATTTCATATTTCAATATATATTGTTTAACTACTTGTTTACTTTTCATTTCTTACAAATTAGTTCCTTACGATCTTATTATTTGGTTATTTTAATCCGCACATCTTTAAATCATTTGTACAAATTTAACTATATCATCTTCTAGATAACATGATTTGAGTGCTAAGAGGCAAGTTGGTGAGTGAAAAAATAGTTAGCAAACTTCATACATGAACCAAGAGAAATTGAATAACTTAATAATATTACTCAATCTTCTGTCACTTTAAATAGAGTCAAGCAGTACAAACTCATACAATTTCTTTATCTATGTGAGTTTTTCCAAATATTTCCTAATACTTTAATGAGAAACGTTTGTGATTCGTCAGCAATCAATAATTTTGGGGGTTGAATTTATATAAATATATAAATGTAATAAAAAAAATAAAAATATTTAGGAGGTGATGCAATTGAAACAACTAGTAGGGTGATGACATAAAAGAAAAGAACATCGTACATGCACCCAAATGTTTAGCCTAGTTGCAACAACTTTTTTTGTCATGCTGACCTCTTTCATCATTACCAAGTTGTCCTCTTTGATTAGATACCACTACCAACTCTTGACTCTTAATTGAATATATAGTAATAAAACCAAAATTATATATCGATTTCATTTTGATTTTCCAACAACCTAGCTATAGCCAAAAGGTTGTGGTCAAATACTGTCAAACTTTTTCCAGGCATATCTACCAAAGATTGTGAAAGAAATCGATTTGGAATTTTTTTTAGTGTTTATTCATTGATGATTTATTGCTTTATACATATTTTGTTATGCTACCAGACGAAAAAATAGAGTGTTCCTAATATATATAACTATCTATTCGTAACAAACTCTAATTTACAAATATTCTAACATAAAATATCTACAATATTTTGAATTAGGCTCATGGAGGCTGATAAATTGTTTGGGACACTTCTTCAATAGTTGCTTTTGTTTTGTGTGGACTATTTGAGAATAAACTCGACTAAGTTTGGCTATAAATTTTTAAATATTTTTGGCAAATATTATTTGTGTTAAAATTTGGGTGAAATTTCACCATGTGTTTGGCTATAATATTAGGGAAACATATTTCATTTTTTTAGAAAATATGATTTATACCCATAAGTTTTAAAAACTATCAAAACTAAGCATAGATTTGTAACACAAGTCAATTGGATCTTCGTTGCAACAAATAACAAGTAGTGTCCATGACACTAGAGCAATATGGTAGTTCGGAGTGAGTGCAACAAGCATCATTCCATACATCGTGAAGTAGACAAAACACATAACTTTGTTACCCTGAGCCGATTGTTCATCAATAACCATATCATCACTTTCATATTCACTGAATATTCCATCACTAATTTGGTGTTTACGTAAGAAAATTATGTAATACAGAGCAAACAACTACTATAGAGGGTGTTTTTGTAAAAGATAAAAGTTTGGTGTAGAATTTAAATTTTTAAAAGATCTCAAATAATGAGATTTGGCTAAAATATTAGTTTTTTCTAGTATTTGGAAATTTGGGTTATTTGCCAAAAGAAATTGTCAAATAATGACATTGTATGGACAAACATTATTTGCCAAATTTTCATCCAAATTTTACTTGGAAAATCTATGGCCAAACGAGTCCCAAGTCCAATGCTGGAGTAAAATGAACCCGATCCAAATTTTAAGGAACAGACAAAGATTCACTTCTATGTTCTTCCTTTGTCTTTTTAATTTGCCTGAAACTCTTTAGTAACCTCGTTAATATCGATACGTCAAACCCCCCCCCCTCCCCCACCCACACACATCAAGGTGGAGGGTGGATGTAACACACAAAAAAAATTCTAAGTTAAGACTCAAACTATTCTTCATTTACATGTAAGGTCGTATCGGGTGATTCTTAAATTGCTCATATTTGTAAAGGTCAATTATTTAGTGTAGAAATGAATCAAGGTCACTAGAATCCCTTAGCACAAAGTTAAGTTGAAAGCTTCCCTACTGATTAACTTTTGATGTAAGATTCTATTTGGGTTAACTTCAAACGACCATATCTCTTAGAATATAAAGAGTTACGTGGCTTATAACCTATCAAATTAAATGTATTTGAATCGTCTTTCCGACTCGGCCTTCGCTTTCGCGTACATGCCTTCACTTTCATGAAGGTTGCAATCGTGAACAAGCCCTTTGCGATCGAAGGTCTGGACTTCCACCTCCATTGCTTTCACGATTAGGGTTTCGCAATCGCGAGGTTCGCGAAAGCGAACACCTTTTCGCGGTCATGAGGGGTAGTAGATATCAGACCTCAGCAAATCAGCCAACACAAAAACAATCGAAAGGACCCTCAGGATTCATTCGTAATTCCGTACCCACAAATCATATATGCAAATTGACTATACTAGACGTTCTGGACTTAATGGAACCATCGACGCACGAACTGAGTTCTCCTTGATTTGAAACTCGTGAAAGTCATAAAAAACTAGCATAATGCCTAAAAAGGCCAAATCAAGCTCGGAACCTCTAAAAATTCAACCAAGACCTCACATAGGCCTAACATCATCCCCCGAATCCAACGGAACTCTCGAAATTCTGATCCGAGCATCCAAACCCCGAATGTTGACCGAAGTCAACCCAAAGGCTAAATTTCCACAAATTTCCAACTTAGGACCACAAATCCTTAAAAAGACTCTGAATATGAAACCGATAACTCTACTAGACCAATTTCACATTTTGGGACTATTGGAATCGACAAATTCCATTCCGACACTCGAAACTCAAAAAGACACAGAAAATCATTTTTAACAACTTTAGCCTTTCAAACTCAAAACTTACAAGAATTCACAACTTCTTACTCAAAGTTTGAAACTATCTTTCAAAACTCGATAAAACATAACTCGGGATCAATATCGGGAGGGGCAAAATAGTAGTTTTATGAAAATTTCCAAAAATGACTAAATGGGTCATTATAGGTCTCCTTATATGGACTTGAAAACTCCTCCCCTCATGATATAGCTTTTTGGGTTGAGTTAGGCTCATGTGTCATATATTTACATGATATTAGAGTCAGGTCCATCCTTGTTTGAGCCCTCGATCCACGTGTCAGTTGTGCCTGGGCATGAAAGGGGGTGTTAGAGTGGGTAAAGGTCCCACATTGATTAGGAAATGGACTGGTGGTCTCTTTATATAGATTTGAGCAATCCTCTCCTCATGAGATAACTTTTAAAGTTGAGTTAGACCCATATGTTATATCTTTACCAAATAGACACTTGTTTTTTTTTTGATTTCCACAGCGAGTGTAGAGACCCACATAATCTGATGAAGTATCCACTAATGAACGTGGGGAATCAATATAAGAAGCCCAATTAACATCACAAAAGGAAAGCAAGGAGTAAGAGGGATCCGGAGACAGGAGAAAACGTAAACTAGGATCAAGGGCCAACTAACAAAGCTCTCACAGAGCCCAGGGTCGGCTCAACAAGATTGGGGAGCTTAAAGCGAAACTTAAGAGATGGGTCCTAATATGGTTTTTCTCATAATAATACTTTTATTTAAAATCTACTTTTCTAACACTTTTAGATGCGAAGTCATTGATTACTATTTTATAATCAATTTGTTTTAATAATTCCTTTTCAATTGATAATATAGCTAATCCATTCAATCTCTCTTGAGACATTGTTGATCTTAAATAAGATTTAATCAATTCTATTTTCAAAAAACTTCTTTCGACTAAGGCAACAATTATATGAACTGTTAACATTATTCTATAAGCAATATGCGTATTTGGAAAATAATCAAGTCTTTTTATTTGATTGAGTATTTTCATTAGATCAGTATCTTCTACTTGTATTATTTCTCTTAACACTTTTAATTCAAAAAATAAATCTAAACCATCAATATCATAATAAATATTACGTGTGAAAGAAAGCTCAAGGTTAAGGCAATATTTTTTTAAATTCTCATCATCTAGTGATCTCAATATTTTACCACTAAATAAGAAATCAAAAATATTTTCACATGCTTCAATTGGTTCAAATCTATTTTGAAGGGAGTAAATAATTTGATCTACTATACATATAAAGTAATCAACTCTAAAAGATTCTTTAAGGGACTTTGTAATTTCGTTATCAATACTTTCATCGAATTATTTCTTACGAAATTCATGTTCTATATTCATTTCATATGCAATTTCTTTAGTAGAAATCATAGCACTCATACTATAATATTTTTTCTTAATAACACGTATAAGTAATTTTTTTTAAAAAGGGCCCCCAAAAAAATATGGAGCCCAAGCGATGACTTTAGTGGCCTAGGGGTTAAGACATCTCTGATAGAGCCATATCAAAATGTGTCATTGAGGAGAGAGCATATACTAAGAGAAATATTGACTTTCTGAAAGCTTTTACTAAGATGAGTTGCTAGGACAAACTCCTAGTTAACTCTAATTGTCTGAAATAACAACAACTGAATGAAATATAAAAGCCGTCCTCGAAAAATGAGAACTCGCCTATAATACTACTTAGCTAATATGAAGTCGTGCTAACCGCAACCTGAGTGTTGAAAGTCCAAACCTATATTATCAAACAATATAGCGTGAGAGTATTGCTCAATACCTTAAATATACTGAGTATGTAGGATATGCACGATAAAAATAATAACCAGACATGTTGAATCTGAAATGTTGTCCTGAATAACATGAAGTGATGCAATGAATAAGTAGTAAAACATGCAAACAAACAAACATATTGAAAAATAAAATAAATTGATTAGAAAGTCAGAAAGACTATAATCAGAACAAGGGAGTAGAAAATCTAAAGATTTAATCTATAGGTCAAATTTGTACACACAAAAAAAATTAAATAGTATATATAATTCCTTAAGCTTGTTAACCATTTGTGTTAATGGAGTAATTTTTAACAAATCAGTTTCAGAAAATAGAAAAAACAAAAATTACTCTAACAAAATTTAGAAGAAACAAAAAATATATTTCGAGCCCACAAGTTACTTACGTATTAACTGTTGTCAAAAAATTGGGTCACATCAAAATAGAGCGGAAAAATATTTTTATAATTGCGGCATTGCAAATTAAGAACCCCAACGAACTCAAATGGTGGATGTACGTCCGAACACAACTATCATCAAACATTTTACTTTTTTTCTAAGAAACCATAAACCCTACTTTTTTTTAAAATAAAATAAAATAAAATATAACACTATCAATTTATACTTATATAATGTTAAGTGGTTTGTTGCTTTTTAAAATATATATTAAGTATTGATATTCATTAGTTAGTTTAACGATTATTTAGCTTGAAGTTATTGTTTTGTCTTAAAATTTAAAATCTCCAAACTTAGCGTGCCTCTTATTTTTCACTCTAAGAAACACCCCAACCTCAAGACTTCATACGTACTCCTGGTGTTTATGATTAAGAAAATACAAAAATTGAATTAGAAAAGAGAGAAACAATTAGAAAGTTTTTATTAGTTACTTTTTACTTAAAAAAGAGCATTTCCCTTCGTATCAGACAAACTTAACTACTAATATTTCAGTATGAGTGCACAAAATCAAATTGAAAACCAAATCAAACCGCAAATCGAGTCAAATTGAAAAAAATTTGACTAATGATTCGATTTGGCATTGGAAAAAAAATCGACTATTCTTGGGTTGGTTGGGTTTTAACTAAAAAAAAGTCAACCCGAGATCGAATCAACCCAACATTATATATATATATATAATTTTTTAAAATTTATTTTATACATAAAAGTATTTACTTTGATATAATTTCTAAATATTACTTATACTTTTTCATAATTTGTATTCTTTAACATATTTCTCTAAAATTTTTTGAGACATAGAATTTTGAATGATCCAATAAAGGTTATAGTCCATGGATATTAGTAACTCTAATAACGCTCAATTCAAAATCAAAGCAATACTAATGCTAACAAAAAAAATTAATTCAACACTAAGAATGACAATAATGTTGAATATTTGTTCTTTAGTTTTACATTTGTTTAGACATTTAAAATATATAACCTAATTTAAATTTTTCTTTAATGTTTAATCATGTAATTAATACTTATTAGACTTATTTTAGCATGATTTGGTATTTTAAATTATGATCATTTTCATTATGACTTATTAATTTGCAATATTTATATTATATGATTTCATTATTATTTTTTGTTGAATATTTTAGTATCATATTTTGTGTTATTTTCTTAAGAAACACCTTAGATAGTTGTATTTTGGTTGGACTAAAGAAATATTTGAAGCACAAGTTGATTATATGTTTGTATGAATACTTTACCAAAAAAAAAATCCGAGATTTATTAGTTTGGTTTGATTTATAAATTTAAAAATTTGACACAACTGGTTTGGTTTGATATTTGAAAAACCCGAACCAAAAGATCGAAAAACCCGAATGTTATTAGTTTTGTTTTGTTTATAAATTGAAAAATTCTACACAAATGATTTGGTTCGATATTTGAAAAATCCGAGCCAAACTGATCATGTACACCCCTATATTTCAGAGTGAAACTAGCTAAGAGGCTTTGAGGTATATTTATCATCAATTTTTAATAATTTTTTTTAGTAAAATTATATTTTACTCTTACACCAATATCCAAGAAAATTATTTGAGAATAATTAATATTCTTTAAAAAAGAAATATTTTGTGTTGGTACTAAACGCACCGGCCATGATTATTTTTCGTTAATTATTGCATAATTCGTGGGTATTTACTATTTGATGATGTTGATTCGAAAAAAGCATATTTGATTAAAAGTTGATTAGAAAGAATAATCCAAACAATATAGTCATAATCATCGTACCCCAAAGATGCATGAACCTTAGTGCATCGTCACCTACAATCTAAGTGGGACCTTTATTTGATTAAAGTTACATCTAATCCCTCACTTTAAAATATAATTTCTGAATTTTTTCTTTTTTTAAAATATTGGGAGCGGTGAAGGGGAAATGGATGAGGGAATTACAATGTGGGGATCGAACCCTCACCAAGAAAGTGAGAGTTCAGATAACCAACTTCTAAGCTACTAAGTTAGCGTTTGACCCCAAATTCTCAAATATTCTTGACAAATCATTTTTCGATTAATATTTGATGAAGTTTCACTATGTATTTGACTATAAATTTTGAGAGAAATATTTGACTATTTCAAAAAATATGATTTATACCCATAAGTTCTAAAAATTATTTAAAACACCTTTAAGTTTGTATTGTCATTTTATAATAAACACGTTTCGTTAAAAAAAAAAACCTTATAACATAATTAATAACAATCAACAACAACAAAATTACAATATGGGCAAGAGCAATACATCAATCGCATACTCAAACTTGTCACTGATTCAGGATAAATTATAACACATTAGAAACAAATCGTTCTTTTTTAGCCAAGTTCTTTATAGATAGCAAAGATAAATATTTATTAGTTATTAATGCAATAATTTGGTAGATAAATATTGGTTGGAATTAATAAATGATGGATATTTTTTTATAATATATAAGAGTTTTTTATTTTTTTAAATTCTCAAATATTAGAACGTGGCCTAAATGCCAATTTTTTCTAGTATTTGGTGTGGGGATCGAACCCTCACCAAGAAGGTGAGAGTTCAGATAACTAATCACTAAGTTACTAAGCTATCTTTGATCCCGAATTCTCAAATATTCTTGGCAAATCATTTTTGGATGAAGATTTGATGAAGTTTCACTATGTATTTGACTATAAATTTTGGGAGAAATATTTGACTATTTCAAAAAATATGATTTATACCTATAAGTTCTAAAAATTATTTAAAACACCTTTAAGTATTGTCATTTTATAATAAACATGTTCCGTTAAAAAAAAAACCTTATAACATAATTAATAACAATCAACAACAACAAAATAACAATATGGGCAAGAGTAATACATCAATCCCATACTCAAACTTGTCACTGATTCAGGATGAATTATAACTCATTAGAAACAAATCGTTCTTTTTTGGCCACGTTCTATATTGATAGCAAAGATAACTATTTATTAGTTATTAATGCAATAACTTGGTAGATAAATATTAGTTAGAATTAATAAATGATAAATATTTTTTATAAAATATAAGAGTTTGAGGTAAAATTTTATTAAAATTTTTCAAATATTAGAATTTGACCCAAATACCATTTGTTTTTTAGTATTTGAAAGCTTTGGATATTTGACAAATATATTTGCCAAGTAACAATATTTTGTATGGTCAAACACCACTTTCCAATTTTTTTTTTAAAGTTTTTGCCAAATATATTTGGGGCCAAACAGATCCAAGATTCCCGATAATAAATTAGATGCCTTCTCAAACCAATTTTGGCCTACACAGAAAAATACCAAATTTAGGCACTTCAACAAATATCATCGTACATATGAGTGTGTATTCTCTTTTCCCTTTTTTGTTCTTTCTTTTTTGACAACTTGACAATTTGCCAATTCTTTTATATCAAAAAAAATTAATTATTTCATCAAAGCAATGATGCCAATTAATGAATCATCATGCATTACTGGACTATCACGGCACATATATTTTACTGGTTGATAACACTGACAATTATAAGCTCGATTGGATTCTTATAAACAAAAATATTGAAAATTTATTTTTTATACTCACAAAATTTTGGAAAAAAATAAATGAAAACAAAATATTTGTTAATCGATTTAACCAAAAACAATAATAAAAGAGTATTTATATATATATATATATATATAAAAGAAACAAACATCATTAGCTTTTCCTTGTAAAGTTATGACCATAACTGATGAGTACAAATTAAATATACTTTTTTCCCCTTTAGACATTCATATTTGAAATTTAGCATGTCACTAATGATTAGGGGTGCTCGTGGTTCGGTTATTGATTAAAACTAAAACCAAACCAATCCAGTCGATTTTTTAAATTTCTAAAACCAAATCAAATCAAACGAAAAAAATAACTGTCGGTTTGGTTCAATTTTTCTGGTTTTTTCGGTTGGAAAGTAATAATTTTTTTGAGGACGTATGTATCTCGATAGACACAAACACCTAGTACATGAACAATCCACAAAAAAGCTACCGTCGGTTCAATTAAGCAATTAAGCAACCCTAGAGTTATCATTACACGAACAAAGTGATTCAATTCAGAGAAAGTGTGACTATTTTATGTGAAGTAGGGTAGGTAAAGACTAAAATGAATTTTGATGTACTTGGACTTAGGATTGTTATATTTGGGCTAAAGTGTTTGGCTTGAGAAAATGGTAAAGTTAAAGACTTAAGTTAATTAAAATTGAACAAAATATTTTATATTTTATTTATGAATAATATATAAATAATTATAAAATTTATATATCTAATTTATGGGTTCGGTTTGGTTATTTTTTCAGTTTTTTTTTTTTTTTTTGTAAAACCAAACCAAACCAAATAGAATCGATTTTCAAATTTTAAAACCAAACCTAACCAAATATCAATTTTTTTAATCGGTTTGGTTCGGATTACGGTTCGATTTGATTTTTTAACCATAACCATGAATAGCCCTACTAATGATGATTATCATAAATATTTTGATATCTTACATTTAATTCTTACAAAATATTTATTACACAATATTTGAGTATATGTATGCTATAGAAGAGTAATTTTATAAAGAATACACTACCGAATGACTTTGTTGTTATAGGTAGAATGTTGTTACAAAAAAGTAAAATATAATATGAATAATTGGTTCTAGATAAAATTAGACGTTACAGTGAAATGTTGTTATAATGGTTTGGAATAAATTTTAAAGTGATAGAAAATAAATTACAATCACAAATAAAATATGAAGAAACATAATTTTATTGATAAAACAATATGAGTACAAATCTTTTTGTTCCCTTGATTCTTCTCTATGAAATTTCTCCGTAATTCGACGGCTTCTAGTAGTGTATTTCTTGTATATAGGATGATTTTGACATCCTCGAGATTTATTTGATCTCCATGTAAGGAGGATTTTGTAGATCTTCTTGAAGCATTTAGTTGTCAAGAAGAGTTCGACCACATCTTAATATGATCTTTTGTGAATATTTCATATATTTATGAAATTTTTGAGATGCCCCTTCAAGAAAATATAGGCATGAACTAAAAATGCCCTCTACTTCAAGGCTTGTCGGAGTCTAGATTTGATGAAACTAAGACTTGAAGTACCCATAAAAATGGAGCTTTCACCTTCGCGGTTTTGTGAGAGAAGAGATGAAAGATAGATTTGGTCCCAACGAGCGTGCCAAAATTTGTTTGCAATAAATTTTTAAGAGATAGAGATAAATTACAATCACAAATAAAATATGAAGAAATATAATTTTATTGATAAAACAATATGAGTACAAATCTGTTTGTTCCCTTGATTCTTCTCTCTAAAATTTCTCCGTGATTCGAGAGCTTTTAGTAGCGTATTTCTCAAATGTAGGATGATTTTGACTTCATTGCGATTTATTTGATCTCCATGTAAGGAGGATTTTATAGATCTTTTTGAAGTATCTAGTTGTCAAGAAGAGTTCAGCCACATCTTAATTTGATATGTGTGAATATTCCATAAATTTATGAAACTTTCGTGATGCCTCTTTAAGAAAATATACTACCCTTTATATAGGTATGAACTAGGGTTTTACGATGAAGTAGCCTCCTGCCTCCAAACATCCTAACTGAAATAGAATACATCTTATAGAATCTCAATTAAAATTTAACACGTCTTGCAGAGTCCCATAAATTTTAATGTATACAATAACGTTGTTATAAATGTTTACGATGTGTGTCTAACATCAATTCTGATGATGTTATATTCGATGTAGAGTAAAATGCTATGATGAGTTCACCTCAATCATCTCTGATGATGCCTCCAATTCCTACATTACCTGAATCATTGAAAAAAACTTCCATTAGTATTAATTTTAATATTATGAAGCATAAGTTTCTCCCAAATAACTCAAAAATCAAAGTTGTCTTTTAGGCCTAATATTCTTGTTGGAGATTCTTCAAAGCTTGAGGCGTGTATTTTGACACCGTCCTTAACAATATTTCACCCGATATAAATGTATCCCAAAATTCAACATAACAATTTGTTGATAATTTCTAATGAAGAATAAATTAACATTGAATAGGTTATTAAATAATATAATTCTTGTAAAGAGGGCTAAGCCATTAAGGCTAATCAAATGTAGTGAAATGAATTGAATGTAAGGATTGTATAGTGTCTGTTAGCCCTATTTCACCATTGACAAATAAAATTTATTTTTGAGATATAGAAATTTTTCTAACAAAAACAAGATTCATGCTTGTTATAAAACAAAGGGAGAAGCAAACATAAAACTTATCTTTTGATTTTTACAAAATTTCCACAATATATATCCACGGAAAATGTGATTTTCTTCAAAGTTATGTTGTGACTTGTGTTAATTGGAGCAAAGTTATATATGAAGTTAGAACTCTAAGATAGTTGCAAAAAATATTTCTTCAAAAATAACATTTGTTATATATACAAGCAAACATATATCCTATCCACTCAATGCTTCTTTTTTTTGTTTTGATTGCGGAACCATGCTGTGAGAAGCGACACCCTTTCTCGGAAAATTTTACGAAGTATATATATTGATAGAGATATTGAATGAAATTAAACTATTTGACAAAACTTATTTTTGGTGAGTTGGTTTCCTGTCTGATTTTTTAGTTTGAGGTTGGAGGTTCAAACACCAATCAAAACATTTTTTGTTGTTGTTGCAACAAGGCCTCTTCCAACTTAAAATTAGTGGAATCAATACAACAAGGATATAACCTACTTCCAACTTAAAACTAGTTGAAATCAATGAGTCAATGATATTGCCTATTGTATGTAATTAAATTTTTATCTTTCCTTCTATAAATATCGACACTGCTTTCTAAATAACTTTATAGTTTATACTATTATTTTGGCATAAAATACTTAGTTCTCGGCGGGGTAGGGGGGGGGGGGTGGTGGTGGTGGAGGGAACAGTTTTGATGATTATTACACTTCTGCAACTCAAATGTAAATATTTGCAACAAAAGAAGAGATTGCCAAAAAAAAATGTTAATAATGCAGTCAACGTGGATCGAACACGTGATGTTTAGATCTTCAGCCTGACGCTCTCCCAACTGAGCTATCCTCACTATGATTATAGTTAGTTATACTTTTAATACATTCAGTTGACTTGTGAACAAGTTAGACTGAAATTAAATATGGTGATGATTATAATACGTGAACTAAATAATGATGAGATTATTCACTACTGAAAAATCACTATTTTTTCACTGAAAAATATCCAATAGTTATTTCTACAAATATTTTGATTACATGAGTGAAAAAGAAATAATACCAATCTTCTTATATGGAAAAATTAGAAAGTTTTTCGTTATTTCATTGAAAATCTATTTCCCATTATGTAATATCTCAGTGAGTTGATTTGGTGAGAAATAAGTGGAAAAGTCATTTCTACAACATAAATTTCTCACTAATTCTTGGTGGGAATCTTTTTGTGTTTCTAGTAGTGATTTAGTGGGTTTATTATTATTCTTATTATTTTTTATAGATGTTTGGTTCATCGAACTAAAAATGAGATAGAAAAAAAATCCATTTATATATCGGGTGTATATAAGGATGACCATATCACATATGTTTTCAAATATCTGATATAATTCTAAAAGATCAGGAACAATATTCTATTTTAACTAAGTAGAATCACATCCTTGATATTGTGCAAGATATGATAAGATATTGTGTCAGAATCATACTTGTATTTATGAATCTTTGTATATAAATAGTGTCTAGTTTATCAATTCTAAATAACAAAAATATAGAAAAAATTTCAACTCTTTTTAATTTTTGATTTATCAATCGCTATCATAGTACCAACAACCTAATTTTTTTTTTCCAGAAACTACTTTACTTTTTACTCTTAATTGTTGTTTGATTTTTGTCATCGAATTATCTCTTGTACTCCTAATGGAGTCACATTCTCATGATATTTTGTTTACCAAATTTATGGAAAAAAATTATCCGATATGAAAATTTTATTTCAAAATCTTTGTTCAAGGAAAAAAACTTGTATGGAATCTTTCATAGATCAACAATCGAGCCAAACGAAGACAAAGAAAAATAAGTTTGAAACGCTAACAATGCTCATGTCATTTCGTGGATCCTCAATTCTGTACATGTAGATGTTGCACTCAGTCTGCATCCGTTCAACTTGGCAACAGAGATGTAGAAGCATCTTAAAAAGGCATATTCTCAATGTAATTATGCTCTTGATATTGAGTTAGAACATAAACTTTTCGAATATAAGAAGGGAGATAAACAATTTAGAGTACTATTCGGGACTTATGGTAATTTGGTCAGAATAAGACCAAAGCTTTGGAGGAAAACTTTCTTCCACAGGTTTCAAAGAAGTTATGTTGGAGAGGAAGAAGACTCGGATTGTCCAATTTCTCATGAAGTTGAGGCCTGAATTTGAGCCCATTAGAGCTTACATTCCTCACAGAGAAACTCTACCAGACATTGATATAGTTTTTAGAGAACTCATTCGTGAGGAGACACACATCCATGCTCTAGTAGTCATGAATTCGTCCCACACAATTGACGCGACTATGTATACATCAAAAGGTATCCATAAATCCTCCACTCAGAGTTTATCTCAAAACTCCGAACCACAGTGCTTTGAGTGTAAAGAGTATAGCCATATTGCGTCACATTGCAAGAAAAAACATACGCAATCATTGTAACAAGCTTAGACATATAATTTTGGAGTGCAATCGATGCCCAAATACGCATTAAACCAAGCACAAACTTTTTCAAGCATCTAAAGCTTATGTGAGTCAAACACAGATCACACCATCACCATCTGTCTTGAATTCGAAAGCACTTCAAAAGATGATACGAGATTCAGTTGCAGCTGCTCTCCCGGAGCTATTTCTAGTGCTCACACTATTGCCTATCCTGATAAGAAATTAAATAAGAATTCAAAGGTTTGACATACAAATTTGGCTGCTTCAACAACATCTGACTCTGTCCTCTTTTTGTATAAGTTTGAAAATTAACACGTACAAAATTTGACGATCCAAATGGTATTATTGATGATCCTGATCAATCAAATATATTCACTATGGATAATTCAGGTAATTGTACTTTCTCAACTAATTCATGAATAACTCTTTCACTCACTCATCTGACAATAATGATGATTCTTACGGTGAATCTATATATACCAAGTGACCAAATAAATCCTTCTATACCTTCTTTTCATCACTCTGAACGTAAAACGTCTGTCCCAAATCGATATGAATACTCTCCAGGTATATACAGTCGATGTTATGCCTTTCTTACTACTTTGAATTCTATTTTTGTCTCAACTACTTATCAACATGCATCAAGTCATGACTACTGAAAAAAGGCAATGAAGGAGAAACTTTTGACTTTATAAGAAAATCATACATGAAATTTGATATCTAAACCGACTGAAGCTTTTGTTATTGAAAGTAAATGGATTCATTCAATGAAGATGAAGTCTGATATCACATTGGAAAGGTACAAAACTCGACTAGTAGCTCAAAGATATAAATAAGAACACGGGTTGACCTATGAGGAAACTTTCGTCCCTATTGCAAAGTTGATGAGAATTCATGTGCTGCTCACTATTGTATTTGTCAAATGGTGACAATTTCATCAAATGAATGTGAAAAATGCATTTTCACATGCTGAACTACTTGAGGTTATATACATGACGCCTCTTCTAGGATACAATCAAGCCTAATTTGATATGATTTGTCTTCTTTGAAAATTTATTTATGACCTCAAGCAAGCACCACGTGCATGATTTGAGGAGTTTTGATCTACCATCATAAATGCTAAATTTTTCAATTGATTTCTGATTATTCATTATTCATTCGATACTCCAATGATGGTATGATAATTTTACTACAATATATGAATGATATGATTATAACCGACAATGGCGAGAATGAAATGAACAACTCAAGAATTTTCTTAATGCAACCTTCAAAATGAAGGACCATAGCAAGTTAACATATTTTTTGGTGTTGGAGGATGAATATTTGCAGGATGGTATTATGTCAAGCCAAAAGAAGTATGCGGAAAATCTTGTCACACAAGCATGTCCAAGTGATCAAAAAGTAGCACACACACCCATAAAAATCAACGTGAAGTACAAAAATGACGATGAAGACCCTTTTGCAAAACCAACATTGTACTGGAGGCTCATTGGTTGTTTAATTTATTTTACAATAACAATACCTGACATCTCTTATCCAGTTCAAGTCTTAAGCCAATTTGTCACCAAGTCATGCCAACATCATTTTTCTACCCTTCTCAGAATCATTCAGTATGTTTGGAGTACAATTAATCGAGACATATTATTTCATTCAACATCATCTTTAAATCTCGATAGGTATGCAGATACAGATTGGGCAGGATGTCCAAACTCTCAAAAGTTTACGACAGGATGGTATATGCTAATTGAATCATCTCTTGTCTCGTGAAAGTGCAAGAAGTAGCCAAAAATTTCAAAATCATCAACGGAGGCAGAATACAAATCAATGTTAGCTGCTTTCTCTGGAATTGTGTGGGTAAGTCGGTTGGTGGCAAAATTCATATCTCTATTGATGGCTCCACTACATCACATGCTGACAATACCAGTGCAATACAAATAGCAACAAATTTGGTCCATCATGAGAACACAAAACACATCGAAATAGACTATCATTATATTCGAGAACTTGTTGTTAATCAAGTCATCAATCTTTGACATATCACGTCTCATGATCAATTGACATCTTTTTACAAAGCAATTATAAGGAGCCGACATCAATTCCTATCATCCAAATTAATGCTTTTTGATAAGTAGCATCAACTTGAGAGAGGATGTTGACCATATCAGATATAATTCTAAAAGATCGGGAACAATATTATGCTTAAGCTATGCAGAATCACACCTTGATATTGTGCAAGATATGGTATGATATTGTGCTAGAATCATACTTTTATATATGGATCTTTGTATAAACAGTGTCTAGTTTATCACTTGTAAATAACAAAATACAAAATATTTTTCAAACTCTTTTTGATTTTTGATTTATCAATAGTTATTACATAGTATAAAATTAGACCCAGATTTCAAGTTTATAGGTTTGAAATTCTTGTCATTTTGAGTTCATGACACTACAAAAAAATAGCGTTTAGCGACAAATAGTATTCTTTGCTAAATAATAACACGTATTAGCTACAAAAAAATTAATTTTATTACTAACATAACAGAGAAAATATTAGTATCTACAACCGCGACGAAATAGCAACAAAAACTGAACTCGTCGCTAAAATTTGACGCCTTTATTTTGCCTATGAAATTAGCGATATATGGCTGTTGACAAAATTGATTAATCGTTTGCAACCGATTTAACGACAAGATTTTGTGGCTGATTTTATATAATTTCTTGCTACAGATATTTTTGGTCAATGACCACATTTCTTTTTAGACCATAAAGATATAATTAGCGATAAATTAAAAATAGCTGGTAAATCCGTTATTAGCTTTATATTAATATTCTGATAATAAGTCATTTTCTTGTGCTTTGGTCTTCAATTTTCCATTGTTTGTCATGCTGAATCTGTCATAGTTGCTCAACAAGAGACTAAGTGAATTGTTTCTTTTTTTAATCCAGAAGTCCATATCAAATTATTAATGAATTTAGCCTCTTGCATCTTTGCACCTTGTAGCTATATATATTCACTTATCACATTGTCATATGAATTACTTTTATTTGACGTTAGTTAACCTTGAGAGTATATATTATGAGATTTGTATTTTATAGATTGTGAATTAGTCTAATTAATTAACATTGCGAGTTTGAATATTTACCATTCAACATATGCTTAACTACGATTCTATTATTTAAAAACAGTATCAAAATAAAACATCTAATTGATAAATAAAAGCAATTTTTGGAATTAATCTGTTTAGAGAGCTGAGATACTGGACAGGCTGAAAAATACTTATGAGTTAACCAAATCCAACTTAGAAAAAGAGTTCTCTAAGAGGCTTTATATTAATCCAACCTTTTCAGAGCTTTATTGAATTGGATTTTTTGCAAGTAAATAAAATAATGACATGAAGAAACAATATTCAAATATACCCAACAAAAGTTAGTCTGCAAATTCATAAACTGTTCAGAAAAAGAATTAACAGTAATTTCAAATAAATAGTAATGAATTGCAATGTTTCCATGTTATTGTGAAAAAAAGTGGGAAAAAGGAAAGAACAAGTAGGAAATACTTGAATTTGTTCTCTGGAAAGCTTCTTGATCCATATTAAAAAAAAGTCATGATTTGTGTTTTCTATATACATTTCTATAAAAGACTTCTATTTTCCTACTTCTATGTAATTGCTCCAGTTTTATTATCTTGAATAACTCTATTTTTTATTTTATTTTAACGTTAAATAGGAGGATGATTAATCTAAAGCGTAGTTGGATGTACAAGAGGTGTGATGGTCGAGGGGCTATTAGTTCTAATTTTATAGCCAGTGTGAATGACTTTATCAAGTTTGCATGTTTCATAGAAACCACATGTATGGTGACAAAGATGTCCATGTACACTACACAAAAATGATCTTTAGCGGCAATAACTTAATTCCCGCTAAATATATACTATTAGCGGCAATTAACACTCTTTGTATATGTCCCTAAAGCCTTTAGCGACATTGAATCTAATGACAATTAACTAACGCCAGTGAAGATTTTAGCACTCTTTGTTAATGTGTTTATTTATTGCCGCTAAAAGGTATTTTTATTATATTGGTAAGAGATGTCACAACATTAAATATATGAATATTGAATCGTTAAACTACACCTTTTTTCATTCTGGATTTGCTAAGAAATATTTTGTTTGGAAGTATTAGAGCAGTATAAATGGGCTTAGCCCATGGGGCCGGCCCAACCCAACCCGTTATTAGGGTAGAGTTGGGATATAATTTTTCAAGCCCATTTAAAACTAGGGCTTCTATGTAACACCTCAGACTCGAGAAAATAGAAAATGGAGCTTTTCAAAATCTGGTGTTAGAACCATGGACCGTAGGTGGGGTCCCGTGGTTCAGTCCCAGACTTAGGGGAATTTCAGAATCTAAAGATGACACCTACGGCCGTGAACCACGGTCCGTTGATTGACTCACAGACCGTAGGATGGCTCCGTCGTTGGGATCCAGAGTTTTATGGTCCATGATCCCACCCACGGTCGACCAGTACGGTCCGTGGTTGGACCTACGGACCGTAGGTCTGGTCGTAGGTGAGGGTCAGCAGCCAATTGGAGGAATTGGCTGTTGGGTCAACTTCAAACGGTCATATCTTTTAGCACATAATTAATTAGGTGGCTTATGACCTATCAAATGAAAGATAATTGAATCCTCTTTCCAACGCCACCAAGTTTGCTAAAATCCCATCTTCGAGTAAAAAGTTATGCTCGTTTTAGTGAAGCCTTGTCGGGCAGAGCTTGACTGACGACTCCTACCGATGGTCGGTAGGTCAACCGACGGCCCGTCAGTCCTGTAGTAGGTGGCACTCGTCAGATTTAAGTTGGTCCTTTCCCCTATGCGTTGGGCACTTAAACTACGTCGTTTGATGCCTAAACTACGTCGTTTTACTTAGTTTAAGCCTAATAACTTAGTCAGACATACTCAGAACCTTTATTCACCAAAAATCATCCAAACTTAGAGAAAAAAGGAGAAGAAAGAGGCTTCAGTTTCCCAAGAACAACCAGAAGGTTGGCTTCAAGTTTCAGCCCCGAAATCGAAGGATTTCTTCGTAGATTTCATCACCAGGTATGTGGGATTTCACTAGTGGGTTCCTTTCATCCACTAGGTCCTTAGAATTCAGTCAGATTCTTGATTCTCTGTATCTTTCTTAGACCTAGGGTTTCTAAAACCTTGGAGTTTTGTTGTGATTTAGCTGTAATAGTGTTCTTAATCAGATTATCATGTTTCCGTGAAATCGTTGCTTAGTTCCTTGTATGAAACTCAGAACCCTAGTTTGTGTAGATTCTCTTAGTTCATGAATTACACTTGCTAGGTCAGTTAAACAGATAAACATGCTCCAGTTTTCGAATGTTACATTGTCAATTCCTAAATGTTGCATTCTCATATTTGCATGTCAAAACATTGAGCTATCCAGTATTTCAGTTATGTTGTGTCTTACACATTTCAAGTTGGGAGTAGGCTTAGCACCGAGTTGGACTAGGGTTTAGCATATACTCATAGTCCCAGAACTACGTGCCCCCGTAGGATTATAAGTCCCATCTGTTGGGCATCAGATTTACTGATCACACCAGTCACGCCTTTATACCCCTGGCAAGGTATATTAGGTCTTCTCGATGGGGCGTATATATCAGACTCCACATTTAGCTCACGTGGTTTTTTGTCGGTTAATAGTAGCTCCCACAGTCAGACTCTTAGTGCATTTGACCAGGTTTTCAGTATATACTTCAGTATTTAGTTTAACATGTCTTGTTCATGATTAGTACTTGGTCATTGCATTCAGTTCAACTTTTCAGTTATGTTTTCAGTATGTATATTCTTGCTCAGCTTACAGTATTGCTCAGTTATGCCTTGTTTCAGCTTATATATGCCTGTTCAGCTTAGTATCTATATCCTGCATGCTCAGTACATTCAAAGTACTGACGCATACTCTGCGCTACATCCTTTCATGATGTAGGTTCAGGTACTCAGCATCCACATTGCTCTTAGATCGATTCTCGGTCCGCACTCAGCAACTTCAGTGGTGAGTCCTCATATTCCAAGGACAATAGACATGCTTTCATTTTAGTCTTTACTTTCAGTTTCCAGTTTTCTTAGAGTTAGCTGGAGGGCATGTCCCTGTAACTCAACTCAGTTAGAGGCTTTTATGACATAGTAGTAGAATCATCTTGAATTGTTAAGTTTGGTCTTTCAGTGTTATTAAACTCTTAGTATGTCTTATACATTCAGACTAGTTGGGTATTCCCCATTTTCCAGTTATCTATTGTTTAGCTTCCGTATAGTATTTATCTTATTCAGTCATTCTCAGTATGCTTATGATTATGCCAGACACAGGGTTAGCTTGGGGTCACTTGTGATCCTAGGTCCCGTGTTACGGCAAGGGGGTAGCCTCGGGGCATAACAAACTTGGTATCAGAGTCATGTTCAAGAGTCCTAGGATGTCTGAAAGCCGCACTAAGAAGAGTCTCTTTCATGGGTGTGAAGTGCATCACATCTAATGAGAGGGAGACTATAAAGTAATTTAGGAAAAACTTCACTTTCTTGCGATTATTATCGTGTGTGGGTATGATCTCCTTTCTAATCTGTCGTTATGCGTTTCAGATCATACCTCCTTGTAGAGCTTATGCACGAAATGCTAATGCACGCAACGCTAACGCAGTTCCTCTAGTCCCGAACCATGAGGTTACGAATGCAGGATTTCAGAATGCGATCCAGCTCTTGGCTCAGAGCGTGGCTAATTAGAACAATCAGCAGGCCCCAGTTCCTACAAACACTAATGTTGGATCAGCTGCAGCTAGGGTTCAAGATTTTTTTCGGATGAATCCGCTCGAGTTTTTAGGGTCGCAGGTTGGTGAGGACCCACATAACTTCCTAGATGAGGTTAAGAATTTTTTGGAGTGATGCAAGTGACTGGTAATGATAGGGTGGAGTTGGCATCCTACCAGCTTAAGGATGTAGCTCACATTTGGTTCACTCAGTGGAAAAAAACAGGGGTGCGGATGCAGCTCTTGTGACTTGGGAGTGTTTTACTGGAGCTTTTATGGAAAGGTTCTTCCCAATGGAGTTGAAAGAAGCTAAGGCACAAGAGTTTATCAATTTGAAGCAGGGTACCATATCAGTCTAAGAATACGAACTTAAGTTCACCCAGTTCTCCAGGTATGCTCCACACATGGTTGCCGATCCAAGGGCACAAATGAGTAAGTTTCTGTTTGGGGTATCTGACTTGGTGAAGACAGAGTGCAGAAATGCTATGTTGTTAGAGGATATGAATATCTCTAGGCTCATGACTCATGCTCAGCAGGTTGAGGGAGATAAGCTTAGGGAAATGGCTAAGGACAATAAGAAGGCTAGAATAGGGAATTATGAATACTCTCAGCAGAAATCGGGAGGTGGAAATTGCTCACAATTTCAGCAAAGGTCTACAGCCCCAGCACCTTCATCAGCTAGTGCTCTATCCCCTAGGTTTCGACAGGATAAAAAAGGTAGGGCATCAGGCTCTAAGCCTCTGGGGAGTGCTTCAGGTAACATGACCTTCCCAACTTGTCCAAAGTGTGGTAAGAACCATCTGGGCGAGTGTTTTACAGGCAATGAAGGGTGCTTTGGGTGTGGTCAGTCTGGCCATAGGTTGAATGATTTCCTTTCTGCCAGGTAGGGGCAAGGAGGTAACAACAATAGGGCTCAGTCTACAGCTCCAACAGCACCAGCAGGTCGCCCAACTCAGCAGGGTGCTTCGTCTGGTGCAGGTGGCGGTCATCGCCAAAATAGGTTGTATGCTCTCCAGGCTCACCAGGATCAGAAATATTCTCCCGATGTGGTCATTGGTACGTTACGAGTCCTTCATTTAGATGTTTATACATTTTTAGATCCAGGGGCTACACTGTCTTTTGTAACTTCTTATATAGCAGTAAACTTCAGTGTCAGTCCAGAAACTCTCTCAGAACCCTTCTCAGTCTCTACTCCAGTTGGTGACCCAGTTATAGCTAGACGGGTATACAAAAATTGCCCTGTCATAGTCTCTCAGAAATTCACCTCAGCAGATCTTGTAGAGTTAGAAATGGTAAATTTTCGATATCATTCTAGGCATGGATTGGTTACATTCCTGTTATGCCTCAGTCGATTGTAGAACTAAGATCGTTCGGTCTCAGTTTCCAAACGAGCCAGTCTTAGAATGGTAGCTCAGCGCCTATGGGTCAATTTTTCTCTTACCTTAAGGCCAGAAAAATAATTTCCAAAGGGAATATCTATCATCTTGTTCGGGTTAAGGATTCAAACTCTGAAACCCCAACTCTTGAGTCAGTCCCAGTAGTGAATGAGTTTCCAGAAGTGTTCCCAGAAGATCTTCCCAAAGTTCCTCCTAAAAGAGAAATCGACTTCGGAATAGATCTCCTCCCAAATACCCAGCCTACTTCGATTCCTCCTTAAAAAATGGCTCCAGCCGAGCTTATGAAATTGAAAGAGCAGTTGAAAGACCTTCTAGATAAGGTCTTCATCAGACCTAGTATCTCTCTATGGGGTGCTCCAGTGTTGTTCATGAAAAAGAAAGATAGTTTTCTCGGAATGTGTATTGACTATCGGCAGTTGAACAAGGTCACAATCAAGAATAAGTATCCCATCCCCAGGATTGATGACTTGTTCGACCAACTTCAGGGTGCTAGTTGCTTTTCTAAGATAGACCTCAGATCCGGCTATCATCAGCTCAGAATCAGAGATAGTGACTCTCCAAAGACAGCTTTCAGAACTCGGTATGGTCACTTTGAAATTGTAGTTATGTCTTTTGGACTAACAAATGCTCCTGCAGCTTTCATGGACTTAATGAACAAGGTGTTCCGACAATATTTGGACTTGTTTGTTATCGTCTTTATTGATGATATCCTCATTTATTCTCGGAGTAAGGAGGAGCATGCGACTCATCTGAGAGTTGTTCTGAAAACTCTCAAAGATCGCCAGTTATTTGCTAAGTTCAACAAATGTGAATTTTGGTTACAGTCCGTCGCTTTCCTTGGTCATGTGGTATCCATTGAAGAGATTCGAGTGGATTCTTAGAAAATTGAGGCAGTGCAGCACTGGCCCAGACCCACCTCTCCAACAGATATGAAAAGTTTCTTTTGTTTGGCCGGTTATTACAGGAGATTTGTTGAAGGATTTTCATCCATAGCTTCCCCATTGACCAAGTTGACTCAGAAGAAGGTCAAATTTCAGTGGTTAGATGAGTTTGAGAAAAGCTTCTGAGAACTGAAGACTAGGTTGACTACAGCTCCTGTCTTAACCCTACCAGATGATTCAGATGGGTATGTGATTTATTGTGATGCATCCAGGGTCGTCCTAGGTTGTGTGTTGATGCAGCGAGGTAAGGTCATAGCTTATGCTTCTAGACAACTTAAGGTCCATGAAAATAATTACCTGACTCATGGACTCGAGCTTGCAGCTGTAGTATTTGCCCTAAAGATTTAGAGACACTACTTGTATGGCGTTCATGTTGATTTATTCACAGATCATAAGAGCCTTCAGTATGTGTTCACCTAGAAAGAACTGAATCTTCGTCAGAGGAGATGGCTTGAATTCCTTAAAGACTATGACATGAATGTTCTTTACCATCCGGGTAAGGCCAATGTAGTAGCATATGCTCTCAGCAGGCTGTATATGGGTAGTGTAGCACATGTAGAGGAAGAAAGGAAAGAGCTAGCCAAAGATGTTCACCGGCTTGCTCGCTTAGGAGTCTGCCTTACAGATACATCAGATAGTGGGGTGATAGTTTACAATGGATCAGAATCTTCATTGGTAGCGGAGGTTGAGGAAAAACAGGATGGTGATCCTATATTACTTTAGTTGAAAGGTGCAGTTCATTAGCAGAAAGTTGAGGTTTTCTCCCAAGGGGGAGATGGTGTACTTCGTTACCAGGGTCGCCTATGTGTTCCTAATGTGAGTGAGTTGACGCAGCAGATCCTTACAGAAGTTCATAACTCCAGGTATTCCATTCATCCAGGTGCCACTAAGATTTACTGTGATCTATGGGAAGTCTTTTGGTGGAACGGAATGAAGAGAGACATAGCATATTTTGTGGCCAAGTGTCCTAATTGTCAACAGGTTAAGGTAGAACATCAGAAATCAGGAGGTATGACTCATAAGATTAACATTCCTACATGGAAGCGGGAAGTGATAAATATGGACTTTATTACATGTTTACCTCGTACTCGTAGACAACATGACTCCATTTGGGTGATAGTAGACAAAGTTACTAAGTCTGCTCACTTCTGTCAAGACTACAGATTCCGCGGAGGACTACGCTATACTCTACATCCATGAGATAGTCAGCTTGAATGGGGTTCCCTTGTCTATCATCTCAGATAGAGGCCCTCAGTTTACATCTCATTTTTGGAAATCGTTTCAGAAAGGTCTTGGTACCCAAGTAAATCTCAGTACAACATTTCATCCCCAGACGGATGGTCAGGCAGAGCGTACCATTCAGACCTTAGAGGACATGTTGAGAGCTTCTGTGATCGATATCAAGGGAAGTTGGGATGGTCACCTACCTCTCATAGAGTTCTCCTATAATAATAGCTTCCATTCCTGTATTCAGATGGCCCCGTATGAGGCACTATATGGGCATAGATGCAGGTCCCCAATAGGGTGGTTCGAAGTAGGTGAAGCAGGCTTTATTGGGACAGATTTGGTTCATGAAGCTATGGAAAAAGTTTAGCTCATCAGGTTGACCAGTACGGTTCGTGGTTGGACCTACAGACCGTAGGTCTGATCGTAGGTGAGGGTCAACAGCCAATTAGAGAAATTAACTATTGGGTCAACTTCAAATGGTCATATATTTTAGTACAGAATTAATTAGGTGGCTCATGACCTATCAAATGAAAGATAATTGAATCATCTTTCCAACGCCACTGAGTTTGCTAAAATCCCATCTTCGAGTAAAAAGTTATGCTCGTTTTAGTGAAGCCGTGTCGGGCAGAGCTTGACCGACGACTCCTACCGATGGTTGGTAGGTCAACCGACGGCCCGTCAGTCCTGTAGTAGGTGGCACTCGTCAGATTTAAGTCAGGGTCGTTTTTCTCCTTTCCCCTATGCGTTGGGCACTTAATCTACGTCGTTTGATGCCTAAACTATGTCGTTTTACTCAGTTTAAGCCTAATAACTTAATCAGACATACTCAGAACCTTTATTCACCAAAAACATCCAAACTTAGAGCAAAAAGAAGAAGAAAGAGGCGAAAGTTTCCCAAGAACAACCAGAAGGTTTGCTTCAAGTTTCAGCCCCAAAATCAAAAGATTTCTCCGTAGATTTCATCACCATGTATGTGAGATTTTACTAGTGGGTTCCTTTCATCCACTAAGTCCCTAGAATTCAGTCAGATTCTTGATTCTCTGTATATTTCTTTACATAAGTTTTCTAAAACCTTGGAGTTTTGTTGTGATTTAGCTATTATAGCATTCTTAATCAGATTATCATGTTTCCGTAAAATCGTTGTTTAGTTCCTTATATGAAACTTAAAACCCTAGTTTGTGTAGATTCTCTTAGTTCATAAATTACACTTGCTAGATCAGTTAAACAGATAAACATGCTCCAGTTTTTGAATGTTACATTGTCAGTTCCTAAATGTTGCATTCTCAGATTTGCATGTCAAAACATTGAGCTATCCAGTATTTGACTAGGTTTTTAGTATATATTTCAGTACTCAGTTTAGCATGTCTTGTTCATGATTAGTACTTGGTCATTGCATTCAGTTTAGCTTTTCAATCATGTTTTCAGTATGTATATTCTTGCTCAGTTTACAATATTGCTCAGTTATTCCTTGTTTCAGCTTATATATGTCTGTTCAACTTAGTATCTATATCCTGCATGCTCAGTCCATTCAAAGTACTGATGCATACTCTGCGCTACATCCTTTCATGATGTAGGTTCAGGTACTCAGCATCCAGATCGCGCTTAGATCGATTCTCAGTCCGCACTCAGCAACTTTAGTGGTGAGTCCTCATATTTCGAGGATGATAGACATGCTTTCATTTTAGTCTTTACTTTCAGTTTCCAGTTTTGTTAGAGTTAGCTGGGGGGCATGTCCCAGTAACTCAACTCAGTTAGAGGCTTTTCAGACATAGTAGTAGAATCAACTTGAATTGTTAAGTTTGATCTTTCAGTGTTATTAAACTCTTAGTATGTTTTATACATTCATACTAGTTGGGTATTTTCCATTTTCCAGTTATCTATTGTTTAGCTTATGCATAGTATTTATCTTATTTAGTTATTCTCAGTATGCTTATGATTATGCCAGACACATGGTTAGCTTGGGATCACTTGTGATCCTAGGTCCCGTGTTACGTCAAGGGGGTAGCCTCGGGGTGTGACATTATAAGCCCAACTCATGTATTGGTCGGGGTCGGCCCATGGGCCAAAACTATTTATTTATGGGTAACTTGCAACACTCTTGCTAGTATATGAGCTAATTACTTAAATGCATGTTATGTTGTAATATTATGAATCTTACCAGATTTTAGTACGTCTAGATACATAAATCTCGATACGTCAGGATACATGGACTAAAAATTAGGTTAATTTATTCTAGATACACTCTATCCAAGTGAATTCACATGTATCTAGGATACATAGACAAATCCCGCGCCCTCATCTCCCTCCTATCTCGCTTGCCACTCTCTTATCTCACTCGCGTTTCTGGGATACATCACACCATATACATGTATCTTGCATATCGATTATCCTAGATACATCTAATTACACTAGATTTTTTGCTAGTGTTATTGAAACAACACAATTCTTTGTCATATTTGATTTGAAAATCTTCTCATTTTCTTGATTTTAAAAAATTTAAGTTTGAAAAGAAAAAAAAAGAAGGGCTAGCCCGCCCAAGCCCTCGGCCCTTCTAGGGTTGGGTTGGGTTGAGCATTTTCATGCCCTTCCAAATGAAGGGCTGGCCTGCCCTAGCCCTTCAAATTCCTTGGCCTGCGAGGCTTGGGTCGGGTGGGGCTGGGTCGGTCCTTTTTTACAACTCTAGGAAGTATCAAGGGGAAAAAAGTGATCGGTGAGATGTCTAGTGAATTACATGATGGTACTCAACCCAATTGGGATATGATAATCCATATCGCCAAATGATTTTGGATATAGCTAGATCAAACTTTTGGTATGGTCCGAGTTGGCAATCTTATAATAGTATTGAACCCGAGTCATCGAAAGAGCCTAATACTTCTATGGAGGAGGAGCCTAATCCTTTGTCTTAGAGGTTTTATGATTCACTTCAAGCTGATACAAAATTGTATACTGGTTCTTCCCCCTCTCAACTCACAGTAGTTCCTAGGATGTTAATTATTTAAATGGAGAATACTTTGTCACATATGGGTTATAATCAAATGATGCAACTATTGAAAGAGGATTTACCTAAAGACAACCAAGAGCTTGATAATTATTATCAGACCAAGAACCTAGTGCATAGCTTGGGTTTACCAATTGAAAAGATTAATTGTTATAACTTAGGATGTATGTTGTATTGGGGGTGATGATAAGGACCTAACATCTTATAAGTTTTGTATTTATAAGAAGCATACACATCTTATTGGTTGTTGTAAGAGAAAGTTGATCCCTTACAATAAAATATATTATTTTCCTCTTATTCCTAAATTGTGGAGATTATATGCTTCTCATGCTATAGTTACCGAAACAAGATGACATCTTGAGCATATACAACAAGAGGAGGTAATGTGTTATCCATTAAATTCTGAGGCTTGGAAGAACTTTAATGAAATTCATTTCTCTTTTCTGCTGAACCAATGACTGTGAGGTAGGAATTATGTACTAATGGTTTTCAGCCAGTTGCTCAATAGCGGAAAAAATAGTCCTCATGGTCAGTGATTATCGTTCCATATAATTTCCCCTCCAGGGATATGTATGAAGGAGGATTATATTTTTTTTACTATCATTGTTCCAGGGTCACACCATCCTAAATAAAAAATTGATGTTTATCTACAACCTTTAATAAGTGAATTGACTTTGTCGTGTGAAGCAGTGTAGGAACATTTGACATCTTAAAAAAATAAAACTTTCAATTCCAGAAAACTTTTATGTGGATTGTCAATGACTTCTCAACATATTCTATGTTATCCGGATGGAGCACAAATGGCAACTTAGCATGTCCTTATTGTAAACTTTCTTAAAGGTCATTCCGCCACAAGATCACCACCACATGTTGGAGCAAGAGGATAAATTTTGAATACAATTTGTGAGTTGGCATCAGGAAAACAACTGAATTAGATACACAAGAAGTTAATAAATCAATTAGTAAGTCTTCTTGATTGAAAAAATAAAGCATTTTTTTTTTGGAATTTGCCTTATTGGAGTTCTAATAGGACACAATATAATTTGACGTCATACATATTGATAAGAATGTTTTTAGTAATGTATTTAACACATGTATTGAATGATTTTAAATCATGTATTGATATTGATGGAAAAACCAAAGACAATATGTAAGCACGTCTAAATGTTGTAAAATATTGCAATCGGCCAGAGTTAACACGACATTCTGATGGAAGTTATCCCAGGGCCGTCTTAACTATTAGGCCACTAAAGTCATCCATTTTTTAAAAATACTTATACATATTATATAAAAAAATTATACGTACTTTTAAATTAAAAAAAAAGTGTAAGAAGTAAAAAAGAAATGTTGTTAGTTTTCCCACTTTTCTAACAGAATGAAACATTTTTTGGGAATAATTTCCTTATGAGTGAAATTGTGCTTCCTTATTTATATCTATGAATTTGACTCTATACTATTATTTACCTTATATTCATATTTTTTTTTTATTTTTATTCTCAATAATTAACTCTCTCTTACAAAATCTTTTGATTTACTGTTGCTTACAAGTTACAAAAGAATAAAATTTGTTTTTGAGTGTCTTCTTCAAAATCTCAAGAAGTGCAACAAACAATCATTATATTGAAGAAATGCAACACTATTTCGATATTGTTTTATCAACTTATCAAATCCGTGCCAGGTTTTGTTATTCTAACTTTATTTTATATTTTTTTCTTGTTAACTTATTATTGTTGACATTCTTAGTTCATAAGTATATATATTCTTGTTTTGAACAGTTTGAAGCATATGCAAATATTCTGGTTTCTTATTAGTGGTAAAAAATTGAGATCACTAAATAATGAGAATTTTAAAAAACATTGTCTTAACATTGAACATTTTTTCAACACATAATAATTATTCTGATATTGATGGTTTTGATTTAATTTTGAATTAAAAGTGTTAAGAGAAATAGTACAAATAGAAGAAAATGATCTAATGGAAATACTCAATCAAATAAAAAGACTAAATTCTTTTCCTAATATATTTATGGCTGATAGAATAATGTTAACAATTCCTGTAACCGTTGCTTCAGTTGAAAAAAGTTTTTCAAAACTAAAATTGATAAAATCTTATTTAAGATCAACAATGTCTCAAGAGAGAATGAATGAATTAGCTATATTATCAATTGAAAATGAATTACTAAAACAAATCGATAATTAATGACTTCACATCTAAAAATGCTAGAAAAGTATATTTTAAATAAAAGTATATATGATGATTTTTTTTTTAAAAAATAAATTAGAAAGCCCCTTTTTAAGGTTTCGCTTTAGCCCCCAATCTTGTTGAGTCGGCCCTGGCTATCCCAAAGTTGCATTACAATTAAAAAAAGAATGAAAAAATGGTCTTGTTTGATTGGTTGGAAGGTATGAAGTTTCCATATGCATATCTTTCAAATATGACTAATTGCCTTGACAAGAACAAATTTACGTTAGTTGGGAAGAAAATTCATGATTGTCATAGGTTCATACAACGATTATTGCCAATTGTCTTTCGTGAGCTACTTCATAGTAATGTGTGGAAGTTGAGTTTATTTTTTAAAGATCTTACTTCAACTATTCTTCGAGTGGTGGACTTGGAGAGATTAAAGGTACACATCCCACAAATTTTGTGCATGTTAGAACTCATATATCTCCCTGAATTTTTTAATTCGATGGAATATTTACCCGTGCACCTTCCATATAAAGCACACATTGCTGGACCTATACAATACAAATAGATGTATCATTTTGAGAGGTAAATATAAAATATTTATGCTCTTATAGTAACAAGTATGCCCGACATGACATTATAATTTATTTGTTTACCTATATAGGTACCTTCGAACTCTTAAAAATATGATTGGGAAAAAAGCTAGTATTGAGGATTTCATTTGTGAAGCATACTTGACGGCAGAGTCAACATAATTATTTTCTCATTATTTTAAACATCATATTATGTCACGTCATAATATTGTGACCTGTAACGATGATGGTAGTGTTATGGAAGATATTGAGGAAATTTATCAATATTCATCCATCCAAGCAGGTTAACGGGTGAAGCAAAAAAGAGATATTTATCCCTTGAAGAAATAAAGGCCGCCCAAACTTATATTCTACTAAATTGTAAAGTGGTTGAGCCGTTTGTGAGGTAACATTTTAAGGTTATACTTGTATTATGACTTTCTATTTAACTTATTTTGTTGCAATGAAGCATGTATGTGCAACGTTTGCAGGAGTTCTTGGATTTATCTCAAGATCAAATAGATGAGAGTATCAAATCATACTTTTCTACACTGTTCAAGGAATATGTAAGCTTCCAACAATTACTCTCTTTTAAAAAAATGATGTTTAAATTGTCTTGTGAATTTAGACTAAATCTTATAATATTTTTTAAATAGGTTCAATCCAACCATATTGAAAATGAATACTTGCATAGTCTTGCTAATGCACCATTAATAAGTACATATGCTTATCCCGAGTATTTTATTAATCAATACAAATTTCACACATTACATAACGATAGTGTACGATCAACAACGAATAGTGGAGTTTGTATCTTGGATCCAAATGCTAGTGATTACTATGGATGGATACAATAAATTATACAATTGGAATACATTAGAGAACCTTTAAAGCAAATTATATTATTTTAGTCTGAATGGTTTGATCCAACAATGAATGCGTAACACCTCAGATTCCGAATCTTTTAATGCTTAATTCTTAGCATAGAAACTAGCTCGAGTTTAAATATCAGGTTCTACTACAGGAATCTACGAGCCTTGGAGTATGTCCGTGAAATTGGATCAGAGAGACTGCATTACGTCCTAGTCCCACATTATGTCTGAGTCCCATACAAGAGTTTAATGAGTTGTGGATCATTCCATTTCTCATAGAAGGTCCTTATAAATTCGACACTAGAAGTTGTCAAAAACCATGAGTTCTGCGAAGTCTCCTCATGGTCCGTAAATCATTCCATGATCCTTTGAATGGTCTCATGGATGAGAACCTGAAAGATGGTAGAATCATTTGAGTTTCACGAAGGGATTCCATGGGCCGTGGATCTTTCCATGAGCTATGGATGGTCCTCGTGGACTCGATCCCCCAAAAGTTATTTTCCTAGGTTAATTATGTCTTTTCCTATTTTCCTAAGCCCAAACTCGACATTTAGCATCCATTAGGGGTGTATATTGAGAGTTCTATCAAATTCTCTATTATTCGTGTCCCCAAACTTAGACTAAGACTTAAGAAGAGCAAAAATTAGGGTTTCAAGTTTCTCCATCAACCTTTTCTTTAGAACTCTTGTTCTTACGTGTGTGTAAGGCTGCCATAGTGAGGAACTAAGTTCTTTCTCGTGCCCTACATGTCACGATCCGAAAAATCGGGTGTGATGACACCTATCTTATCCCACAAAGAAAGGTCAGTCTAATCCCAAATAAACATGATAAATGCGGAAATAAAACATAATAAAGGACTAACATACTATGAACTTTGAGGATAAATATTAAATAACTCAAAATGCCTCAAAGAACTAGCCTCTAAGTTTTATAAATTCAAAAGAAATGTAAATCTGAATGTCTTTTTATCTAGAACAGAATCAAACATAGTGAAAGAGTAGTGATGTCTGCCTAGATGACAAGTAACAACCTCACGAACTCCCGAATCAAGCCTCATAAGAAAAAGAGAAGAGTGTGGTCAAGACGATTCAGACTCGTAACCTACACAAGTGTAGTAAGAAAGGGAGTGCGTATCAAACAACAACGTATCAACCTCCATGAACTACAACCTGCATAAATCAATCAACCCAACCTAACAGTCCTCGCTCAATAACAATAGAGCACATATAGAACATCACAACTTGCACCTCAACACATATAAATGTATCTATCATCACAGCCTTCCATAATTCAATATCACAAGGCCTTACCGTCACTCAAGAATATCAGAACACAAGGATAAAGTGCAATGCAATGTAGTGCAATGTCATATAGAGTGATGCATGTCTGTCTTAATGATACACTAGCTTAATGTCAACCTGAAACCCATAAGAGACATATCTGTCCATGCATCCAGCACGGGGTACGACGATACCCTCGATATAAAAATATCCATCACGACGTGAAATATGTCCCTCAAAATCATAGTAACTATCGCAGCGTGTGACATGACCCTCTATATAATAGAATCTGTCACAACGTGTGACACGTCCCTCAAAATGGTGTATCATCTTGTGGTTTTCTTATTTTTCATCAACATCACATAGTGCCCATCATACCAGTGCCTCATTACCAATGCAGATAGGCTTGTACAAATACTCAATGAAGGGATGAAATTCCAACATCAACAACCAATCACAATTAATCAAGGCACTTCATAAAGGTGAATTAACATAACTATCCAAGTATTCAAGGCACATCATACAATAGTATAACAACAATTTCCTTTTTACCCTACAATATCAACACTAGAATTCATTTGACATTTAACCAGAACAACAATTATTAATCTCTTCACCAATTCCCATCACTCCAATTTACACAATAAGGCATACAAGGTTCTATACATGTAACGAAAGGTCAAAGAAGTCCAGTTGCCTTAAAAGAGAACACAATCAACTCAATACTTGAGTGTTCCCTTTACGAAAGGTCTCCAAATTTAAATCCACAATATCTAATCAAATAAAGAATCCTAATAAGAAAATCATGAACAAGAACACCCATAAAGTTGATTTTGGAAATCGAGTCAAAATCAATCTAAAAAGTCATTCTCAAGGGTTGAGGGTAAATCTGGAATGTTTAAAGAAAATTATAATACTCAAAGATTTTAGAACTCACTAGTGAAATCGTAACAAAAAAAGAGTTCAAATCATGCTCAAAACTCTAATTTACTTAAAAGACAAGTTCATGAGAAAACCCCCAATACTCAAGCCCAAAATCCCGTCTCAAATTTGAAATACTTCTTGAAAAGTGTCTTGTCCATGCTTAGGAAAGTTCAAATATGAAATTTCATTGACAACGGAGTTAAAATCGATCTTGAAATCCTCAAGTATCAAACTTTAACTTTACCGGGGAAAATCTCAAATTCTCAAGCTTATCTGCGGTTAGTATGATGAAAATAATTGATAAATCAACAAGTTTATGCCAAAACCAGTTTACCCATAACGTAAGGATAGTAAATATACATTTTTCATAAAAAAATGAGTCCAAATTGATAAACTACAAATTCCCCAATTCACAGATAAGGATAGAAAACCAGATGAAGAAATCATGAGAGAATGCAGAAATGCGGATTGGATACTAACCCCTACATTAAATCTAGAAGAATGCCGCGAAAATCACTCCCTTCCGAGCTCTAGAACTCTCAGTTTTCTCAAAATACCAAATGAATACAGTTGTATGAACAACAGTATTTACACTAGAAACCAACAACTTAATTTTTCACTAAAATAGTCGTAACTTCCTCATACGATAGCGAAATGACCCGATTCTTTTTCCTAAATGCCTTATATAATGATACAAACTTGCTCATTCAATTGAAACTCAATTCCGTGCTCGTTTGACCAGTCAAATATCATTTCTTCTGGATAAATAATTATTTCATATATCACGATAAAAGTCTAATCTCGGCTTAGCGAAAATGCACCAAACTTTGCGGACTAGTCCTATAATTCATGCTGAAACTTACAGAAGTTTTAGAATAACTTTTTGGTCTTTAAAACTAATAATGAACCTTTTAGTTGACACAAATTGTTGAAACAACGCCAAAGCACCCAAAAAGCTTAGAAAATCACCTAAAACTCATCCGGAACCTCCCAAACACAAACCAAATATGATACTTGCTTGGAAATGATATTTTGGACTCAATGAAGAAATAAAAACACCCAAACAAGGTCACCTTAACCTAGTGTTAACCAAAATCAACTTTAACTTAAGAATCTCCAAATTTCCAAATAAGGACATAAACTCAACCAAAAGCTTCGAAAACTGAACCAAGCCTTTAACAAGACCAAATATCACCATTTGGGCCTAGTGGAATCATCAAAACTTGAAAATGACCTTTCTAACATCAAATGTTGACTAAAGTCAAATTTTAACCTTAAATTTTCCCGCATCTCGTCTAATGGCTCAAAATCAGATAAAAAACCTTAGGACCCAAACCAATAGGACATCTAGACCAAAAAACCACATTCTGGAGCTAACGGAACTATCGAAATTCCATTCCGAGCTTGCTGTCACTAAATGTTGACTTTGATCAATTATCTTATGCTTTCAACTTATAAAACATAAAAACTCTTCCAAAATTCATCTAAATACCTCAAGACCCGAGCCAATAGTCATACTAACATAAAATTCATGTTCTGGAGCTAATAAAACTGATGGAATTCCAAATATTGACTAAAGACCAAAATTTCATCTTAGAAGCTTCCAAAACTCTAAAACACACAAAATCTCAACTTTACAATTTGATTTCAAATCTCACCTCAAAAACTGATCATGCATGACTCGGGGCAACTATTAAGAGGGATAAAATGGTAATTTTATAAAAAATTCTAAAAATGACCTTCAGGGTCATTACATTATCTACCACTAAAAACCATGTTGGTCCTCAAACATAAAGAAGAAGAAAGAAGAATACTCGATGTATCCAAGAGCCTGAGATATAATTTCTAAAGTCAGTATGACTCATTCTTAGGACCATACCATGAGGATCAACTACCAAGAACTAAACTTCCAAACCAAAATTAAAAAATCTGCAAACCAGGAGTGATTACGAAGCAAAAGACTAACTCATGAACCAAAACTGAACTGAAACTTTCCAAACCATAACAACCAACAGGACAAATCTTCAGACACTAATGATGATTCAACCCCATTCATCACCACCACTCCTCCTTCATTGGAATCCATTAAACGAACCCCTAATCGTGCAAGTCTATGAACATCTTTTGCTAACTCTTTCTTGTCTTCTTCAAAATGAGTAGTACTACCCATATACAATCTACTCAAAGCATCAGCAACAACATTAGCCTTACCTCGATGATAAAGAATAATTGTATCATAATCCTTGAGTAACTCTAACCACCTTCTTTGTTGGAGATTAAGCTCTTTCTGACTAAATACATACTGGAGACTCTTGTGATCGGTGAACACATCCACATGAACACCATAAAGATAGTGACGCCATATTTTCAAACTAAATACTACGACAGCCAACTCTAGATCATGGGTTGGGTAATTCTTCTCGTGAACTTTCAGTTGTCTAGAGGCATAAGTTATAACTTTACCATTCTACATTAACACACAACCCAGTACAACTCGGGACACATCACAATATACAACAAAACCTTGCGTACCTTCTAGTAAGGTTAATACTGGGGCAGTAGTCAACCTAGTTTTCAATTCCTGAAAGCTTTTCTCACAAGCTTCAGACCAATGAAACTTCACTGTTTTCTGAGTCAACTTGGTCAAAAGGGACGAAATAGATGAAAACCCCTCGACGAATCTTCTATAATATCCAGCCAACCCCAAGAAACTCCTAATATCAGTTGGAGATGTGGGTCTAGGCCAATCCTACACTGCCTCTATTTTCTGAGTATCAACTCTAATTCCATCACCAGAAAAAATGTGGCCTAAGAATGCCACAGACTCAAGCCAAAACTCACACTTGGAAAACTTAGCATATAATTCCTTATCTTTGAGAGTTTGGAGAACTATTCTGAGATGACTAGCATGATCTTCCTTATTCCTCGAATAGATTAGAATGTCATCAATGAATACGATAACAAGAATATCTAAATAAGGCTTGAATAGTCTGTTCATAAGGTCCATGAATGCTGTAGGGGCATTGGTAAGAAAAAAGGACATAACTAGGAACTCCTAGTGACCATAGCGGGTCCTGAAAGCTGTCTTAGGGATATCACTTTCTCTTACTTTCAACTGATGATAGTCAGATCTAAGGTCTATTTTCGAAAAACAAGCGGCACCCTGAAGCTGATCGAAAAGATCATCAATTCTCGAAAGAGGATACTTATTCTTGATAGTAACCTTGTTCAACTGACGGTAATCTATACACATTCTAAAGAAACCATCTTTCTTTCTCACAAATAAGACCGGAGCACCCAAGGTGAGACACTTGGTCGAATAAAACCTTTCTCTAGGAGATCTTTCAACTGCTCTTTTAACTCTTTCAACTGCTCTTTTAACTCTTTCAACTTTGCTGGTGCCATTCTATATGGCGGAATAGAGATTGGACAAGTATCGGGAAGAATATCTATACCTAAGCCTATTTCTCTCTTAGGAGGGACTCGCGGAAGATCATTTGGAAAGACTTTTGGAAAGTCTCTAACAACTGAAACTGACTGAATAAGAGGTGTCTCAACACTAGAGTCATTAACTAGGGCTAAGTGATAGACACAACCCTTGGAAACTAACTTTCTCGCCTTAAGGTACGAAATGAAACGACCCTTAGGCACTGCTGAACTACTCCTCCACTCAAAAACTGTCTCATTAGGAAACTGAAACTCAACAACTCGAGTTCTACAATCGATTGAGGCATAACAGGTGTGAAGCAGGTCTATACCTAGATAGACATTAAAATCTACCATATCTAACTCAACTAAGTCAGCCATGGTACTCTTGTGATTGACGGAAATGGTACAATCACGATAGACTCTCTCAGCTAGAATAGACTCACCAACAGGTGTAGAAACACTGAAGGGCTCAAGAAATTGCTCAGGAAGAACCTCAAAATTCATTGCAACATAAGGAGTCACAAATGATAGACTCGCTCCTGGATCTATCAAAGCATAAACATCATAAGTAAAGACTTTGATCATACCAGTGACAACATCCGGCGAGTTCTCTTGCACTTGGCGACTAGTGATAGTATATAGGCGGTTTACTCCTCCGCCAGTCCCTGAAGTAGCTCCTCTAGGTGCAGTCCTGTCTGATGGAGCAAATGAAGAAGATTGGGCTCTAATTCCCCTATTTCCACCACTCTGCCTGTTCTTTGGACACTCTTTCATGAAGTGACCCTCTTGACCACACTTGAAACAACTAGTGGTGCCATCACGACACGCTCCGGGGTGATTTGTACCATACTTAGCACATGCAGGAGCCCAATTACCTCCTTGTGCCACACTACCTTGAGACTGTGTAGGTCTAGCTCTGAAATGCTGGGAATTATGACTATTGTACTCATTTTTGTTTTTTGGTGCAGGTGCACTAGCAGATGATGGAGCAGGTCCCTTTTGCTTTTTTTGGAAGGATGCCCGGTTGACATTACTTTTCTACTGCCCGAACTCATTCCCAGATGTCTTAGCCTTTTTGTTTCTGAACTCTTCTCTATCCCTCAGCTTATTGTCCTCAACCTGCTGCACATGAATCATTAGTCTCGCTATGTCCATATCACCTATTAGCATCACATCCTTACCTTCTTTACTCGACAGACGAGACAACTCAGCAACAAACAGACTCATCCTACTCCTCATATCCGCAACCTTCCCTGGGGTATAACGAGAAAGTTGGGTGAACTTCAGACTGTACTCGTGAACACTCATAGATTCCTGCTTAAGGGTAAGGAATTCTCATACCTTTGCTTCTCTCAGTTCCTGGGGAAAGTAATGCCCCAAGAAACCTCCTCAAACATAGACCAACTCATATTCGGTGCACCCTCAGCTCTGCCCTTCTTCCATTGATCGAACCATATTCTAGCAACACCCTTTAGTTGGTATGCAGCTAATTCCACTCTCTCAGCATCAGTGACATGCATAATCTCAAAAACCTTCTGAAGCACCTCAACGAAGTTTTCTGAATCCTCAGTGATACTTGAACCAGTGAAGCTTGGAGGATTCATCCTTAGAAACTCTCGGATCCTACACGTTCTCTCAGTTCTCGGGGAAAGTAATACCCCAAGAAACCTCCTCAAACATAGACCAACTCATATTCGGTGCACCCTCAACTCTGCCCTTCTTCCATTGATCGAACCAGATTCTAGCAACACCCTTTAGTTGGTATGCAGCTAATTCCAGTCTCTCAGCATCGGTGACATGCATAATCTCAAAAACCTTTTGAAGCACCTCAACAAAGTTTTCCGGATCCTCAGTGATACTTGAACCAGTGAAGCTTGGAGGATTCATCCTTAGAAACTCTTGGATCCTAGATGTATCAACTACATCCAATCGAACCCCTCTTTGTCCCACTTGGTTGGTCACAACTTGACTCAACATTCAGATGGCTTCCCGAAATTCAGCATTGGTGACCTCTCATTGGGGTTGCACTTCAGGTGCATTAGGTACTCCTTGCTCCTCAAAATTCCTCCTAGCAGGATGACCTCGGACAACTCTTCGTGGAGGCATGATCAACTGAAAGACACGCACAAGCATGAGTTAGAAAGAGACATTATAGAGATGAACTCTATCGTACGAAATGAGTATGAAAGAACAGAAGGAATTCCTAAATGTTGCAGCCTCCTAATTATAGATGTGGCGTGCTTGACGCCGATAACTAGGACTCTACAGACACAGTTTCATAGACTCCCTAAGACTCTTTAACTCTGTGCTCTGATATCAAGTTTGTCATTCCCCAAGCCTACACCCTGGACAGGACTGGCACTCGAGAACCATTGCTGGCCCAAGCAAACCCTTGGCCTGGCTAGACTCTCAGCGAAAGACTTACTCAACAGAAAATGTACTTAAATACAATCTTAAATAAACTGTCTGAATAGATAAACTGAGAATGTTTTAGAAAATAACATTCAACTTAGCCAAAATGGCAACTCAAGTCTTTAAAATCAAACAACTGAAATATCAAGACTAAAGAACTCATATCTAACTGTCTATGAAGCCTCTAAATACTAAGAGGGATGTCGGGACAAGACCCCCGATCATCCTAACAACTGAAATAACCAAAAGCAATAAAACAAAACATAACCAAAGGGATCCTCCAGAAAGCAATGAGGCTCACCAACTGAATCTGAGTGCTCTACTGGATCAACGAGGCACTGGATGATGATCCTGATTTCCTGTATTTGCATCATAAAACAATTCAGACCTAATGACATCATTACATTGAATGTACGAGCATGCGAGGGGAAAACTAAACATGACATAAGCTAGAACTGAATTCTGAAAGAAAGACTTACCTCAGCTTTACTCAACTCATGGATACTTAACTCAATGCATAAATAAACAACAGTAACGATGCAGTTTATATAAAGCATTTAAACAATAGGTAGCAACTCAATGTATTGAAAAATACAATAACAACTCAATATATATATGTATAATAAAGAAATATACTTATGTGGGAGTTTCTCTAACCGACAACCATCACTATGAGCTATGTGATGATACAACGTCTCGCCCACGCTGACAAAACTGTCCTTTAACTTGCCGGGATATAGAATGCCTCAGCTAAGTGGATCCACTAGTCTATGCTAAAAAAACATTAAGGAGTCATCTAAAAAGTATGACCCTTTCTACCCACGATGGCTACATGGTTTATGGAGACTTGAGTTTTTATGAACTCGTCCCCATATCGGTGCTCAATACTACTCCCAAAATATGCTCAACTCATATGTTTAAAAACATAACTCTTTCTGTGGTTTGAGATTGTTACTCAAAAACTAGCTTAAAAGCTCTCTTGGAAATCGGTGTTTCCTTTCTTGTTTAAATGTGAAAATATTTTAACTCTTTGGAATACTTAGTTCCCGTATAATCTTTTGAAGAAATGAACTTTACTCTTACTCTTACTCAACTCAATGCTTAAGTCTTAAAACAAGTTTAAAAGGTTTGTAAAAGACTTCTTAAAATGACTCGAAGAACTCTCAAGACTTGACTCTTAACTCTACCTTGAATTTAAATTATGAATTCAAGGTTATAATTTGTGATAGAAAAAATATCGTGATGTTTAGGAGTGCTTTTAGATAGTTAAACATGAGAAACGATAAAAAAATCACTGTTTGGAAGCAAGTCCGTGACGCGGAGATGCATTTAAATATTTGATCATGAAATTAATTTTGAAACAGCGGAGTCCGCGTCCTCTCCGCGACGCGGAGGTGATTTTTGTACACTGGGGGAGCAAGTCCGCGACGTGGACTTGCGTGCTGAAATTTGCTCGACTTTTTCCTTTTTCATTTTCTCACCCCAATTCTCCTAAATTTGATTCTTTTTCTCAAATCCTCTTTAGATTCAGATACCCATTATATGTACACAAGATTCTAACTCAAAACAACTCTTAAAATCGATAAAACTATCTCAAGAAACTCATCAATCCCATCCAAGTTCAAGAATGAAAGCAATTCAAGAACACAACTCAAGAACATCAAATCCTCAATCTTTTAGGACGAAAATTACACTGAAATAAGCATGTTTGGCGCGTGGGTGAACGAACCCAACGCTATGTGAACTCACATACCTCGTAGGACTGAATCCTTGGTGAAATCCACAACCAAAATCGCAAGAACTTGACGAATCTTGAACTTTTCTTCTCCTTTCCCCTCCTGAGTTCTTTCTCCAAAACCCTAGCGTGATTTGGTAAATGCGTAAACTGAAATAACTCAGTTTAGACCCCAATTAAACTTCTAAAAACGAAATAAATTAATTGGGTATGGAAAAGACCATAATACCCTCCTAAAATTCGATTTTGACTTTCCTTATCTAGACAGCCCGACTTCAAATGGACATATCTCCCTCATACGAACTCGAAATTGAGCACACTCGATGGCGTTGGAAAGATAAATCAAAGATATTCCCTAAGGTATCTTGTAGCCTACCTAACTCATCCTGTGCTAGGAGTTATGGTCATTTAAAGTTGATCCAAAACTCATACTTAGCTTAACTTTGTCAAACTTTCCAAATTTGATTATTTCCAAAAACAGTTTCTTTCTAATTCTAGTTCTTTCAATTAGCAAGGATTTACAACGTTAAATATGAATTAATTAATTCAGTCAAACAAGAACTACAGGTAAAATTAATTATAATATAGAAAAAAAAATTCCATTATTCCACCAAACACTAAAAATCATATTTCAGGAAAATATTTTGCATAGAAATATTTCGTTGATACCAAAGACCCGAATAGTTTTAGTTTTTGTTTGTAAGGGAACATTTAAATTTAAAAGGGAACATTTAATTTTTTTTTATCCGGCATGACATCTGACATGACAATTTTGTATCCTACGTAGCATTCTATGTGTATTATTCCACGTAGGATGCTTGTGTGTACTTGTTCAATCTTATATTAGCTTAAGTGTCTGCTTGTGTACACCTAAAGTTGGAGGACATAGATGTCAGTTGAAGCAAGTTAAAAAATATATTTATGTATTATGCCTAATTAATTGTAACATCTCGCAAATTGAAATAACTAGGAAGAAGTAAAAAAATGTGGAAATAGCCGTTTTTGGAAAGATTATAAAAAATCTGGAAATTTTGTTAAGTATGTTAAGTTGAGTTTTGGCCAACTTCAAACGATCATAACTCCTAGCTCAGGATGAGTTAGGTGTGTTTCCAGATATCGTAGGAAATATCTTGGAATAATCTTTCCAAAGCCTCCAAGTTTGCGCGATTCCGAGTTCGTATGAGTGAGATATTCCCATTGGAAGTTGGGCTGTTCAAATAAGGAAAGTCCAATCTGGATTTTTAAAGGGTATTTTAGCCTTTTCCGTACCCTATTATTTTAATTCGTTTTTAGGAGTTTAATAGGGGTCAAATCAGATTTTAGTCAGTTTAGA
>JAJONR010005626.1:0-65281 GCA_029582245.1 Solanum etuberosum | reverse complement strand
GTTTGATTTTAGAGTGAGTGGTTTTAGCAGTTCTATAAGTATAATCAGTTATTTGATTTTAGGGAAATTTGCTCTTTTGGTCCTTCAAATATTGACAAATTCTCGTTTTGGTCCTTGTGATATATGACTAAGCATATTTAACCCTCAATTAATTAAAACGTGTAGGTTTGATCCCTCTACTTGTGAGTTATATGTTGTCTGCATACGATTATTCATTGAGTGTAAGTATCCAAGAAAAAACATGCTTTAAATGTTAACCTGAATTCTGTGCTGATTGTGGAACTAATTAATATGGTGGCTAAGTGAAAGAACTTAAACATTATAAACTTGACCTGGTTAATTGTGGATGAATCTATCAACTGTATTCTGCAGCGTGGAGGATACCAAACCAACACAGTTTTCTTTAGTACGTAAGTAGAAAGAGTAATAAGGAAACTTATCGTTTTGATTAAATCTTCTAATGTATTTCCTTTGTTCAAGCTACTTTACTAGTTACCAACTGTGGTTTCTTTATGTTTGTTTTTCTTGCAGGGAGAACAAAAAGCCATTCCTACTCATTGACTTTTCTGAGTACTTGAGGATAAATGTGTACGTAAGCTTCATTTTTTTTTTGATGTAACACTTTGGATCAGTAATCTCGAGCAAGAACTTAATGGTTTCCCTTTAGGACAGGAATTTTTATTATCCTATTTAGTATTATGATATTCTGTTTAGTATTTACCCCTTAGACCCTTCTTGTAGTTATATTGTGAACTAGATCTCATGTGTGAATCTTGTGCGATTAGAGTAAATTACACAAATCTTGCTTCATGTTTAGCTAGATATGAAAGCAGCCTTATGTTAAGTTGTACTCAGTGTTGGATTTGTGAATGATAAAGGAGATCTTCTTTTTTAGCGGGAAGGAAATTTAAGACAGAAAAGGAATTGGCTTTTGAGAAAGTTGCTGGATTATATGCTTTACAACCCTTCCAAAAATCTTCATCTAAAAACAACCCTTCCAAAGATCTTCATCAAAAAACAACCCTTCCAAAGATCTTCATCAAAAAACAACCCTTCCAAATATCTTCCTCAAAAAAACCACCCTTCCAAATGTACTCTTGAATAATCCTCAGCGTGACTGATTGGCTTTTGAATTTGTGGGCACTTTCTCCTCTGCTGCAGTATCTCTTACCTCTCTACTTTGACAAGTTTCCTTTCCCCATCGGAAGAATCTAGGTGACCGTTTGCATATTAATAACTAAACATATTGTTAATTATGGAGGTTTATTAGTACATTGCCTTGTTACTATTCTAGAACAGTATTCTACTCTAAGCAAGTCCTATTGTCTTTAGGTCATTCATGAAGGGTTATGCCTAAAGTTGGACAGTTGGAAAAACATTTACCCAATCACTATCTTTATTATCATAATTGAAACCTGTTCAACCTGTTCTCTTACTAAACGCAGGTATGTATTGGGAGCTGTATTCTTACAGCTTTGCAAGATTCTACACCTTGAAGACCACCCAATTGTTCAAAAACCTGTGGATCCGAGCCTGTTCATTCATCGATTCACTGATCGTAAGTATTTATAATTTGCTGGTTAACTTTAATGTTTCTTTTTTCTTCTTTCTTGATCACCTTGTCATAGGTATCAACTTTGTGGCAGGGTTTATATATATTTTTGATTTATCCTTTGGTTTCTTGATTAAGTTTTTGGATTTTCATGATGAGAAGTTTAAGGATCTTGTTTCGTAAGAATTTTATTCTGCAAGCGTGATATTTCTTGCCATTGTTCTGGTAGTTAATTCTCTGTGGTTGCTCATAAATGGATCTTGGTTGCATCTCTTTCTTTGCCTCATCCGTGAGCCAACGATGTAACATCTTTTAATCTCTTTTTTAAATAGAAGAGCAAAAAGGTTTTAGATTAGCACTAAGGTTCTAGATTGGTACACTGAGCCCTGAGGTGCGCTGTTATGGAAAACACACCACTAGTTGATACATGGGGGCGGGAAATAGAGTTAAAAGCAGTTGAGGCTCAAAAAAACAGACAGGTTAACGTTTTGGTGGGCAAACTGGTTCTATTTATGTCACCGTCTGGTAAACCTGCTTTTTGGTTAGATGACTCATTTATTGTTAACTCCTTTTGTAGACTAGAGCTTTTGCCTTTTTGTGTGGTGGTCTTGCCAGATTTAGCATCATTAGTTCAAATCAAAATTAGTGGCTACTCTTTGGAGGACTCAAATCAATCCGTACTAATAAAGATTAGAACCACTCAGGTATTCACGTCTAGGCTTCTTACATGTGTGGGTTTTCATAATTGGTATGGTCTATAGGGAACATTAATGGATTTTATGTCAGATTTGGTCAGAGTAAATAGTAATATGCTTAACTGTTAGTTTGAGATCAGTATGTTATAGAATAGACATATCCACAAGATGAGTGTGGTCAAATATAGATGTTGTGATGGATGTGATGTTAAACATTGTTGAAGTGTGCGACCATCTCATCTAAAAGCTTAAGCTATTAGAGAGAGCACACATTTATTATTTAATTCTCAACACTCCCCCTCACGTGCGGGCCTGATTTTTTTCATGGGCCAAGCACGGGGAAATTCTTTTTTTTTTATTTGGGAGGCGGTGAGATTCGATCTCAGGACCTCTGCCCGCTCTGATACCATGTTGAAGTGTGTGACCATCTCATCTAAAAGCTTAAGCTGTTAGAGAGAGCACACTTTTCTTATTTAATTCTCAACAAACATGATTGGACAAAATTAGATATGATCACATTGATAGAGGTGCAAGCAGCACCCAGAGGAGAATGTTGATTGAGAGGTTTTGCTATATCTTACACAGACCTCTATATACACTGGTTCACAAATGCGAGATTATGAGATTGAGGGTACTAAAAGGTGAAAAAGTAGACTTAAAATCACGATGAGAAAAGTTTCTAGGAAGACTCATGATCTATCAGATCAATGTGGATAGAACTGTGAAGAGACTGCAATGGTAAAGGATCTATATAGACTATACTAACAAATTGGGACCAAGTCTTAATCATTGCTATTACACTTCCGTCTGTTGTCTGTCAGAAGTCCTTTCCTTTCAGTTTGCTAGGGATTTGTATTTCAATGTAGGGATAAATGGGAGATCCATAAAACATCTTATTTTCCTTTAAAGAGCAAATTATTTAGTATTTATATGAGTGTATCCCAAATAAAATAAAATAGATAGAAACAATTCATATAGCCGACACAACTCATTCGAGATTGAGCAGGTAATTCATGCTTTATATATGACGGAGTTAGTTAGAAATCAAAAGGTATGTATAAGCTTTCATGGATTGCTAACCACTTTTCACACCTTTTAAGTACCCTATTTCAAATTTGAAATCCATCGACATACCCCAGATAAATAGTTGGTATTGGACCCACCTCACGTCCCAGAATAGCTGCTAGGACCTTGATATTGACAGCCTTAGGAATAACATACTCTTTCTCCAATTAACATGAATCCCCGAAACTGCTTCAAAAATATAATAAGCCATAGATATTTTAGTTGGTTTGCTTAAGTGTCGCAAAATAACCAATGAATCATTTGCATAGAGAAGATGAGTGATCTCTATACTGTCTCCCTCCCTAGAGCCTTTAAATCCTTTCAGCCAACCTTTTTCGTTAGCACCTGAGTCAGTCCTTCCACTGCAATGAAGAAAAGGAAAGGTGATAACAGATCATCTTGCCTCAGGCCTCTCTCTGAAGAAACGAATCCCTCCGGAGAAGAACCATTTACCAGGATGGAAATCTCATCATTTTATATGCAAAAAATATCCAGTTAATCTATTTTTGAGAAGACAATTGACTGGGCAATGGTCCCTTAAAGTAACTGTATCTATATTGTGTACACACAAAATTATCAGCAAGGGCAAAAGTAAGTGAGGTATGGAATAACCAATGATGGAACCTCTCTTTCAGAAGACATTTGAATGACTTGGATTTGGACAGATTAACTGCCTACTTTAACAATCTCAATCACTTCAATGGAGTGTCAACGGATCAGGAGAACTATGTTGGGTGGGAGACAGAACATGAATTTTTTCAGTAAGGTCAGCATACCATTTGAGGAACAACAAAAACAATACACAGACACAATGGCCCAGGAGACAACTGTGGAAGGCAAATATACCTTACGATTGGCCTTCTTTGTATGGTTAGTGGTTAAAATGGCTTGCTTGACAGAAGACAGGTTGCAAAGAAGGGGGATACACCTATGCTCTATCTGCCTTCTATGTGGAGAATATGCAGAAACAAATAGTCATCTTTTTTTGTACTATAGGGTGACTTCTCAACTGTGGGACAAGGTGGGAGTGTCCTCAGTGGTGGACAAGATGAGGGAAGCGAGACTGAGATGGTTTGGGTATTTGAAGAGGCGTACATATGCCCCAGTGAGGAGGTGCGAGAGGTTGGATATAGTGTGTAGAGGTAGGCCAAAAAAGTATCGGGCAGAGGTGATTAATCAGGACATGATGCAACTTCAACTTACCCAGGTCATGACATTTGATAGGAGGGTGTGGAGGTTGCAGATTAGGGTAGAAGGTTAGTAGGTAGTGAAGTGTTGTCTGTTATAGTTTTATCCTTATCCTCGCAGTGTATTGCTTTTGATTTCTAACACTATTTGTTTGTTTATTGTATTTAGTTTGTCACACTATTTTGGTGTTGTTTCCTTTAATTAGTTGTTATGTTTCCTACTGTCGTTTTTCCTTTGCATACCTACTTTGATATGCTGTACTTGAGCCGAGGATCCTTTGGCAATAGCCTCTCTACCTCCACGAGGTAGAAGTAAGGTCTGCATACACTCTACTCTTCCCAGACCTCACTTGTGGGATATCACTAGGTATGTCGTTGTTGTTGTTTGCTTGCTGGAGTTCTCAAGTGAAGACTATCAATTTATAATGTAGGTTTATTTGGGGGAAGGAAGCCAAACATTTCTAGATCTGCTCTTCACATTTTGGCTAGCATGAAGCGAGATTGGATGCAGGTTATACATCATTTTTCTGTATATAATTTTGTGTTACTGGATTATTTCTATAGAATTACATTGTTTTTTTGATAACTCAAACCAAAATAAAATCTACATTTGGTTGAAAGAATGGGTTGTTGTCTCGTTGTATGGCCTTGGGAGATTCTCATTGCAAGGACAAACATATCTCTATCTTGGTTTACCATATATTGGGCCCCCATGTTGTGTTATCCACACTCCAGTTAACTAGGCCTAGGCCTGGGTGAGCGGGGAGGGGGGTACATGTTAATGTCCGACATTGGTCGAGAGAATGACTTGCTGTCTCCTTGTAGGATCTTGGACAATCCTAAGCTCATGAGCTAGCTTTTGGGATTGATTTAGACCCAAGGTCCATTTACTTAACATAGATACAAATTACTTGCTTTTTTGCACTAATCCACAAATTGTCCATAGACAGGGAGAAAGCCAAGTGGATTATGTGGAGCTGCACTGTACATTGCTTCTCTTTCACATGGACTGAGTTGTTCTAAATCAGAAATTGTAAGTGGTCTTTCTAGGTTCCTTTATTTTGATTGTCAGCATTCAGATTCTTTGATCCTGTTTGGATCGACTTATAAGCCAAAAACCGTAAGTTAAGATATGTAATTTATGGCTTATTTTTGTTATTTTGACTTAAAAACAAGTGCTTGAAAGCACTTTTTAATTTTATCCAAACACTACAAAAATGCTTAAAAGCTATTTTAGCTTAAAAGCACCTAAAATGAGCCAATCCAAACAGTCTCTTTACAGACAGGCTTCACGTTGTAAGTTTTATTCGGCTTTGAGAAACTCTTATGTGCTTTAGCTAGTTTTCAAGGGTTACTTACAAAAAAAAAAAAGGACTACTTGTTGTTAATCTCATGAAGTTCAGACTTTTTTCCTCATCGAACTTAACAATTGTTCATGTTCTACTCTCTTGGCTAATTTCATGTTCTAGCCTATGTAGCACAAACACTGGCACTACTTCACAATTATTTAGGGTGACATAACAAAGGAGCGTGATATTTCCTTTTTCCTTTTAATCAACAGATCAAAGTGGTGCACATTTGCGAAGCAACACTGACAAAGCGTTTGATTGAATTTGAGAACACAGAATCTGGGAGCTTAACGGTATGTATCATCAAGGCTGGTAGGATCAATACTGCTGGAACTTCAATTTTCAAAGTTTGAAAAGCTTCATGTGCATTTATTTAGTCATGTGTGTAGGTCCTTTAACTTTAGTGGGAGGGGGGCAGCTGTTAAAGTAGGATCCTAAAAGCAATCTAGTAATAGGTGTGTGCTCCTGTAATGCTCAAATTTTGTTTTTTTCTCTGTTTGATACCATTGTGAATACTAAAAATATAATAAAGAAAGGAAGGAATCTAAAGGAAGAACAAGCATTATGGGGTTTGGGTTCTTATCTTAAAGTTGACAGGGGTCAGGGTAAGGTGTAAAATGTAATTGTTACCAAAGCTGGAACCAATATTGTAGAACTTCTGTAGTGCATTTACACCAATTACATAGATGAAAGCGTGTTCATGTCATTCGGTGAGAGTTATAATTTTGCCTCTTATTTATGAATATTTAAGTTTCTCAACGCTCTTCATTACCTAAAGTAAAAGGGAGTCTATTAATTTTTTCACACAAGTTTATTGAAATAAGATTATTTGAATTATAAGGATAAAACGGAATGTATGTACATATATGTATTGTTTACGGAACATTTATATATGTTTTAAAGTATTCAAAATTAAGCATATATGTCATTCGTTAATAATTTAGTTCACATATATCTTTATTGTTAGACAATACTGGGTCCAATACATCTTTAAATTAACTGAAGTCTTCAATTAATTTCTTACAAAGGGCCAAAAAAAGGAGCAAATAAAAGATGTATCTAGTGTGCTACTGTCATCAGATTTGATATGTCATGAAGCCACCCAAAGCCTGCACTCTGGAGAAGATTTTAATTCCATCTGTCTTCGACCTCTTGCTTCTTTTTTTCCTGCCTTTTCTTAGAGTTCTGTTGGTGGGATCTTAAAAGAACTCGCCTGTAGGCTGGGAGCCTCAGCCTTCAAGTCATTTTGTTGCTCTTGTCCATGTGAAATCATCACCAGTGATGTGCTATTTTTTATGAGCCTGACGTGTCTGATGACATATTTATTATTGTTGACAGTTAAAACAAATTTTCCTGTGTATTTAAAAGTTTTAACTCCCTCCCTTCTCCTTGGCACATTATAGTTGGAGTTTGATGCAATTTGACTCAGTTGTCATGGCGTGTAAGCCAAAAAATTCCTTTCCTAGTTTCATACTAATTCTTGAATTACTTGCAACTAGATTGATGAGTTCAATACAAGAGCTGAGGAGCTTGAGAAAGAAGAGACGCTGGCCCTGCAACTTTATTCGGGGTCAAAAGGATTTGGGATCACAGAAGTGCTGTGTGAACACAAGAAAAGTGTGAAGCTGCCTTTTGCCCATGGCCTTTGTGAAAGTTGTTATACTGATGTAATTACTTATTACCGGTCCTTTTAAGTTTTTAGTAGTATTGCGAAGTCATATATATATTACTTATGAATGTGGTTGCAGTTTGTAAAACTTTCAGGTGGGCTTGATGGACGATCTGAACCTCCATCCTTCCAACGTGCTGAGAGGGAAAGATTAATGGCAAAACAAGATGCTGAAGAAATTGTGGAGGATCCAAGTTTTCCCATGTCCAGTCAGATGGAGAACAATGTCGGCGAGTATTTGGAGGTACTCCTCAGAGCTGTTACTTATCCAAAGCATTATTACCTTGTAGTCAGGAAGTAGCATTTATGCTTTCAAGAAAGCTTTTGACTTCTGGAAAAGACACAGCTCAAGTTCTGAAAATTTCAAGATGGAAGGATAGATTTGAAAGAAAAGAATAGGCATCTATAATAAAATAGAGTAGGGGTAGGAAGAAGAGGATTTCTTCGTAGATGCTAGATTTTCTTGGGATTGAATTCCAAATTATGAGCTTGCAAAAGGAACCTAGAAGCACAACCTGCAAATGGGTGAACTGTATGATTGTTGAAAACCTGCAAGAGCTACCTCATAACTACTAAGTAATGTGGATGTTTGTGCTTTGGCAAAAGATCCTTTCAGTAGACTCATAACTCTTCCCTTTGTTTCTGGATTCTGAAGATATTAAGAACTTAATGAACTTCTAAGTTCTAGACATCTAGCTACCTAAATATAGAATCCAAACTATGTTGAGATGCAGATTCATGAATTCAAAAAAGGATGTAGAGTTCCGAGAAATCTTTGGGTTCTAAAGGCATTTCATTGGTGTAATGTAAGAAACCGTCGACTAGACTTATCTTTGGCACATGTATCCTTTCAGTTCCACAGGCAGAATTTGTGAAAAATAAACAAAAATCAGTTAATGATGAGCTAAGTTGTTTCCTGTCTGGAAATATGAGTTTGATTTCAATATTCCCCTAGTCAATGCAAGTTGAACTGCAGAAATCCAAAAGAGGCCTATATCTTGGTATGCTTGTTCCAGTCTGTTATTTGTCATATTATGCTTCAATATAATCTTTAGCTAGTAAAAAGTGTATACTAGTTACAGAAATGGGGAATGTCTGCGGGAAAAGAGTCTTCATATTTACTTACCTCAACCTCTCTGGTTGAGCAAATCAATTATTCTGCGTAGCCAATATGAATTATTCTTCTGTGAGATAAATCTTTGTAATGCAGACTTCCCCTTTTGACTGTTTGTATTTTGGTCTGGTATTTACTTCCGCTGATACTAATTCTTAGCTTTAGATGGTATGTTAAGGAAATATCCAGCATTTCTTGTGATTTCTTTTCGAGAAGTATTTCCTTAGGCAACTGCATACTGCAACTAATACCAAGTTCTTGAGTTTAGGTGTTTACTGGAAATATGCCGGGTTTTGCTTGCTTGCTGAATAGTGCCTCATCATTTAATGTTGTTTTTTTTTTCTTTTGGTTGATGATCAGCCTGAAAAGGAAGGGAACACCCAGAGTGTGAAAAATGTGCATATATCAGGATCTGAGCAAGTAGGTAAGTAATATTTTCTCCAGTAGCTAGAATGTTGGAGAAAATTAGTCCTGGATCAGGACTAGAGGATTAAGTCACTTTTCTACATTTTCCAAAAAAAGAAGAAAAGAATTAGTTTTTTTTCTCTCAATTACAGGAGCATGCTCAGTGGCTAAAACTGATCATATTGCGACTCCTGATACATTACATGGCATGGATGGTATTGATCATGATGATCATGATGAATCAGGAAATTTTTCCGATATCGATGATGTAGAGGTGTGCTACTTCTTTTATGTTTGTAAAATCTAGTAGGGATAATTCCACTGATCACATTCCTCGAATGTTTTCATAAATTATCTGTCAGTCTAGATGCAAAAGCTGTGATTTTGTCTGATTTCATCCCGCTCTTCATTATGTGATACTTAGCAAATCATAGTATGATACTACCCGACCCTGCCTTCTTCCTTTGCTTAGGAAACATCATCGATAGTAAGGGAAGTAACATGTAACAGATACTGGAAATTAAGTAACTGCTCATTAAAGACTTTTATAATGGTATTAGTTCTACATTTATGGGTATGTATTTTCTGGTTCACTAACTTGTCATGGCTGTTACCCTATACCTGCATTGTTGTCAGGTTGACAGTTATCTTCACAATGAGCAGGAAAAGAAATACAAGAAGATCATTTGGGAAACAATGAACCGAGAATATCTTGAGGTGAATTATTTTATTTATTTTTATGAATCAGCATGTGAAGTCGATATTTAGATCTCGAGGTCCTATAGTGGTCTTAGGATTTATTAGTGCATAAGAAGTACTTGAATGAACGTCTCTGATTCTTGAGATTACAATTATCAGTTATAAAGGGAATCTTGTCATGAATTTAGGATAGATTGATTTTCTTAATTAAGGATTTTTGATGATGCTTTGTATATTCTACTAAGTTGACAGTGGTTAAGCCATGAGTCCTTTTCTAACTTTTGCTCCCTTTTGTCCATCTTCAGAATGATTTTGCTTATCACATAACAGTAGTCTACACTAACTTCATTAAAGAAAGAAAAAACAGTAGTCTGCACTCAGTTTCTTACTGCCTCTTCCTTCTTCTAACTGACCTTGTTGATCAATATTTGTAGGAACAAGCAGCCAAGGAAGCGGCTGTATTAGAAGCCAAGAAGCAACATGAGTTCATTTTAGCTAACTGTCCGGAGGATGTACAAAAGTTTGCTGCTGCTACTGCTGCTTCTGTTGCAAAGTCAAAAAAGGCAATACTCTGAACTTATATTGAGTTTGTTACCTGGTGAAAATTGATGCTTAAAGTTTCAAGTTGAGGAACTAAGAAACTATAAAGAAGGGAAATTTGTTGATGTCGCCGGTAGTTAAGAATTTGATGGTTGTTAACATATTCAAACTCAGCTAATATTTGAAAATGACTTGTATTTTCTCTTGTGATTCGAAGAACTCAGGGCTTGGATACAATGATCCAAAAGTGAGACAAAAACACTGTTTTTTTAATGGTCAAATTTTGAGATTGTTTTCGCTACTCTTGCACGGGGAGGAATAGGGGCTATTAGTTTCTTAGTAAGTTCATAAATGTTAATTGCCAATTTTGTCTTGTTTTGATCTTGTCAGATATCCAACATTTTTATAATATAACAAAAAGGAATGGCAAGATTGGTCTGTGGTTGTGATATTTCTTATCTTCTTGATAAATTAAATCGTCTATTGCCCTAAGATGGTACCAAAAACTTTTACATTTTTATCTGCACGACTGGCCTTCCAAAATTTCCACCCAACCATCTCTTAACATTTTCTTTACAAGTATCAAAAAATACCAAAGAACTCCTAGTCTCAATTCCTCCTATTAATCATCTATTCCTCTCTCCTTCTCTTCCCAATAGCGCTCCTCTTTCAACTCGTTAGGCCTCTTCAACTAAAACGAATTAAATACCAATTCTACGTTGAAGGATGAGTAAATAAAACTCCACAAGCTGGTGAAAAGTAAGTGGAATTTGTTTTTTGAGATAAAAAAGTAGGTGGGATTTTAGTCTTCCCCCGTCCACCTTTCTTGAACTTACAACACCAACTGGCTACACATGTTCTCTCTTCCTTAAGTTACTTTGCCACAAGAATAGCACATGCATGTGGCCTATCACCAAAAAGAAAAAGTGTGTGCATGTGATATTTCTTATACACAGTACTTGCTCTAGAAGCCTTGTGGAATAAGCTTACACTCTGCTTTATGATATCATCTGCAGGAAAAACAACAGAAAAGGGCTGCAGAATTGAAAAATACTGGCCCCGCTCAAACTGCTGCAGAAGCAACAAAGCAAATGTTAGCTAAAAAGGTGTGTATGATAGATAGAGGATAGAAATGTACAATCTTTAGCATTCTATTTGCAGGGATCTCTGTGTTCTGGAAGCTTCTTACTGTTTCCTTGTGTTCAGTATCCAAAAACTATAGTACTTAATGAATTACTAATTGGGGAACTTACGCAAATGCAGAGGTGAACCCACATGTGTATTTGGGGGTGCACGTGCACTTCGGAAAAAATCATGTATATATATGTATATCTATCTTGAGAAACTGGTAGAAACTAAATATAATTAATAAGTGCCCCCTTGGAAAGCATAAAAGGGTGCTTTGGACTGCTGGTACATGCAAATACATCCACCCACGTGAACTGGGTTCTATCCCAGACACTACCTCTTTTTTTAGTTTAATATTAGTGAACTCGGAGTTCTCTAATCCTGGGTTCGCCTCTGCGCAAATGTACACTTCGGCCATCACTAACATGGCCGAAATTTACACTATAGATACACTTCGGTTGTATATGTAGTGTATAGGTATGTGTATATATGTATAGTATTATGTATATTTAGTATAAAATATACATTATCTATACACCGTGTACATATTTTATAAACTGGATGTCCATTTGGTATTTGACTGTAATATTCCTTACTAATCTGTAGATTATGTATCTTCGTTGTTATCTGAAACCATAATTTCTAATATCTTCTGGAAGTTTGTCTTTGTTGCTCCATGTTTAGCCTCTACAATATGGTTATATGCACACTGTAGTTTTTGAGAAAGATATTTTGTTCATTTGATCCACAAAATATCAAAATGTTTATTGGAATTTGTGAGAAATATAGGAAAAGAATATTGTTGAATTGTGTTGTGTCTACATTATTACATTGAGACCTTATTTATAGACACTAGAATACAATCCTTTACCAAGTAGGATACTATTTACTATTCCTATTTCTATTTGTATTCCTATTCCTATTCTAATTTCTAAATAGGATTGTATAAACATATTCCTATTCTAATAGGATTGTATAAACCTATTCCTATTCTAATAGGATTGTATAAACCTATTCATGTTCTAACAGAATCCTTTATTTATTTGGATGTAATGCAATTTCGAGTTGTAGCTTCTTTTTCCTTGTAATTTATCCAAGTAAATTTAATGAAAATCCATACCATAATAAAAGACATAACATGCTAGTGAGAAGCCCTCTCTAAATATTTGGTGTTGGACAAAATGAGTGTGAATAGACGCATCGAATAAGGATCTTGATATTTAAAATCCGGTCATTCAGAGGGTAGAGAAGAGATTAGTAGGTTAGCAGGTTAGCAGAAAAAGCTACTTATCCAAAAAAGGCAAGGAAGTTCTTATTAAGAGCACTTTATTGAGTATCCCTACATATTGCATGTTCTTGTTCAGTGCACCTACCACTGTGATAGGTAAGTTGGAAAGGTTTCTTTTCCTATGGGATATGGTGGATGGGGAAAAGAAGTTCCAGTTAGTTCGATTGGACACTGTGACATCTCCTTAACAGTGGGGTAGACTCGGGGTTAAGAACCACTTTTGGGTAAATGGTTGTGGAAATTTTGGGTGGAGGGAGAAACTTTATGAGGATGAGTGATTGCAGATAAATATGGTGAAATGGAAGGGGTATGGCAAACAAATGTGATCACTATGCCTTTCAGGTGTGTTGTGTGGAGGAATATAATGAAGGGGTGAGATGATTTTAATGGTACCATTACTTTTAAGGTTGGGGATGGGAGTAGAGTTAGCTTTTGGGGGAAAAAGTGGTGTGCAGGTTTGGTGCTTAAGGATGAATTCCCAATATTGTACAAAGTCTCTTGGTGGGAGTTGTCTGTTCAGCAAGTTAGAGGGACACAAGGGGATGAGACTTTTTGGGATGTAAGGTTTAGGAGGAATTTTCAGGATTGGGAGGTGACCAAGTTTCAAAGATTGCTAGTTTTACTTCAAAAGCAATGTGAGCCAGTTGATAGACCTGATGCTTTGAGTTGAGAGTTAGGAAATAACGATCTGTCCTCAGTTAAGTCCTTCTATGAAAAGCTTCTGGTTAGGCCAGAGGTTTTGTTTTCCACATATCTCAGTTTGGATTCCTAAGGTGCCTCGTGCCGAGGAAGGTGTGCTTCTTGGCGTCATTAGCTACTAGAGGGGTGATTTTGACAGCGGAGAATCTTAGGAAACGAAAGGTTATCTTCTTGAGTTGTTGTTTTCTTTGTACGGAGGTGGGTGAAGATGTGACCATGTTTTTTATTTTTTGAGAACGTAATGATTTGTATTATAAACCAGTACTTAGGTAGTACTGGAAACCCCTTTACAAAAAAGTAAGAAAATCTAGGAACTGAAACAGCAGCATGATTCTAATACTTCTAGGATTACTTCTGCATCTATAGGGGAACTCTTTGTACACCAAAAACATAATAACAGAATACAATCTGTTTTGACCATTTGTAGGGAACTAGGGATCTGCTTCTAGCATTCCTTTCTCTTCAGATGGTCCACCAATAACTTCTGTTCTTTTCCCCAATTCCTGCTTCCTCCCAACTTGAGAGTGTGTCAGCAATCTTGCTAGGCATTGTCTATTGAATGTCTCTGAGATTAAGGAGTTCAGAGGAGAAATCCCCAGGGACAGAAGTGAAAGAGATTCCATCTGTAAAGGAATTTGCCATGGAAGTTGTACTGACAGAAGATAACTCCGACAACAAAGCAAAGGAGTCAGTGGCGATTATTTTAGGGGTGAAGGAGAGGGGGATAGACACAATTGAAGACTGACAGTACAGGATTGATAACTCGATCACTGGTAGGGAGACATGGGAGATGGAAGAAGAAATTCCCATTGCAACAGAGATAGAAAATGCAACAACTGAGCAGGAGAGAGTTAACTCTGCTTGGGTTCGCCGGAACATCATCATGCTTGGCAAAATGTTCAGAGCAGATTTCAATGTGACCATATTTTATTACATTGCAAATTAGCTACAAGCTTATGCGATAATATCCTTAGATGGTTTGGAGTTTCTTGAGTAATGCCAAGATCCGTAAAGGAGTTGAGTTTCAGCTGGAAGAGTGGAGCTAGGAGAAGAAGGCACAAGGCTTGGAATGTTACCGCTCTTGCTTTAATGTGGGTCGTTTGGAAAGAGAGAAATAGGAGAGCTTTTGAAGGGGCGGAGATGAGCTTTGTTCAATTGAGGAGTAGTCTCCGATCCCTTATTTTCTTTTGGTTCACCCATGTTGTTCCTGTTTGTATAGAGGATGGGGTGTTTTTTCTTTTGGAGAGAACCATATTATGTAGGTTTCTCCTCTTTTGGCATAGCACTTGTATATGGCCAAGTTGGCCTTGTTATTATTATTGAAACCTTTTGCTTGATCAAAAAAAGAAATAGCAAATTCTTATTAAGGGTAGAGGGATCTCATCCATCCCACCGCACTCCTTTGGTCGTGACTTCTCATTGTTAGGTACTAGGGGAGTTCCAGAATTTTAAGAAGACGAGTGCACTATTACGACTTACGAGGAAGTGAATTCAGGATTTAGCTTTGACTTGTTTAATTTTTGGGTTCTTACCATTATACCCAATTCACATCTTCAATTATAGATCCAAAATTTTTGTTTTAAATCTTAGTAAGTTTTTACACGCACTCGCGCGCACACACACATATACTCCCCGTAGAAAATGTTGGTAGCTAGGCACGAAATCAATTTGATTGTGCTATAATATTCTCCACTACTAGTTTTAATAGAGACTTTTGATTTAATTATATAAATTTCTACGATGAAAGGAGAATGGGTTTTCCATGTGTCACTTGGTAATTTTGAAGGAATAAACTAAACAAAAAAAGAAAGAAAAGTACTTAATTAAAAACGCAAATAGGGACACCAGCCATACCCATTTCCCATTGGTGGGCCCAATTGTAAAAAAGAAAAGAAAAAACAACAAGACAAACATGATATTTGAACACCCGACCTCACCTATAGAGGTGCACCCAGTAACAATTGCATTATATGAATCTTTGAGCTTTGGTTAATTACTTCTGAAGAAATATAACATTGTTATACATGGTCTTAACTCTAGAGAGAGGAGCATGGGTGCACATGACCCATGCCGCTCACATAGATCGGTCAGTTGTTATGCATCACTTTGCTAGACTTAGCTGCAGACTTGCAGAATGTTTATGTTTTTTCTTTTTAAGTGTTTGTTTTTCTCAATTTCAACATTTCTGTGGCTTTTGGCCTGAGTTTGATAGAGTTTAAGGATTGCAAATGAGCTTGCAAGTCCATTTACCTATATGAATACGTAACTACGAAGTTCACAAAAAAGTTCTAGTTTCTTCCCATTGTTCACAATCATTTTTTGGCCCCTGTCTTATGTTTGTATTGTGTGGTATATCTTCCTGTTTGCTTGAAACAATATTCATAGATTTATCGGTTCTGTTGTTTTCCACTTACGCTGCTTTATATCATGTGATGCAGAGGCTGAGCAATAAGATCAACTACGATGTGCTAGAGAAGCTTTTTGATGATTCTGTATGTGCTTCTCCTACTCCAAAAATTCTTGAGAATTCCTTTATACCTTCTGCTGTTACTTCCAATTTTGCTTAGATGTCAATTCCTTTGGCGGAGTATTGTTTTCTTTTTTAAAAAAAATCTTCAGTTTTGACCTTATTAGGTATACAGAATCTTGGTGTTGGGGGTGGAAATTATGCATAATATTTGGATATTCTCCATTTTTCCAGTTCTACTGCTTGCTCAATTTGTAATTACTGGGAATTGCATGTGAGAAATTCTACTATTACAAGCGTAAGTTTTGTATCCTAAGGTATAACGTGCCCTTTCCTCTGTAAAGGGAACTGAGTTACAGTTTCTTGAAAAGGAGAAATCTATGGTTTATCTTTAATTGCGTTCCAGATTTTCTTGTGATTAATATAAAAAGATCTGACAACCAAACACACTCATAAAATTAGGAAGAGAGATAAGAAACCTTGAAATCACAAGTCCTAGTATAAATCAGAACTTCTGTAGCACCCTGAAATTTTATAGTTGCATGTGTTCATCTAAAGGACAAGTTACACAAATCCTTTGGCTTATTGCTGTCATCTCATCTCCATATATATGTTTAACTCATGGTCATTTTATTTATGCAGGCACCTGAGAACCCAAAGAAAGCTCGAACTGCATACGATTCAACAGATGATTACCGGGGTAAAGAGCGACAAAATTGATCCAGAAGTAGATGAGAATTATGAACACACATTTGGCGAGGATGTGCATTACGGTGAGGATGTTGGAGGATATGACTATGATCAAGACTATGATTTGGATGATTATTGAATTAATCTGCCTTCCATATGGCTGGTTTCCCCTTAAGAAACAGAGGATACAAGATGTCAGATAGCACATTTTCCTTAACTTGTATTAGGAACTGCTGGGATGGCTAACTGCATCTCAAAGTTATTTTCTTTTTAATTATCATTGATTAATTTATTTGCTGGGAACACTTCCCATTGCTGGAATGTTAAAAAGTGTGTATCAGGTTTACTTGTGAGAGAATTCGGTTCTTTCTTAGAATAAACGTTTGCATGATTGAAGTTGAATCTGGTAATCTGTTCTGTCTTGATAAGAGAATGTGCTGCCACGACTTGGAGGGTATGTTTATACGTGAAGGAAGTCTCTCTTTTCCGAGCCGTTTCAGTTTTGTTAAGTTAAAAAGTATATTCTTAGTTGTTGAAAGAATAATAATTTTTAGGCAGTAAACCTGAAAGGGAGGAGTCATTTTGCTAGCGTAGGCACCTCCATCTAAGATCAAGAAATCATTTTCATCGAACTAAAAAAGAAAAAATGGCGATCATCCACATACATAACACTGCTAAACACATAACAGAATCCAAAAGCTGTCTAATATACAATACAACGATGACTTAAACACCCCCCACTTTAATATGTATCCATCGTCCTGGCATATTGCAAGTTTTCTGAAAAATATTAATGAATCCATGGCACAATCGAGTGATACGTATTGCAAACACCATGTACAGAATACCAGGCATTGCACAATTTAGATGAATCTCTCCTCTGCCCTATCTTGTGCCAGAAGTACATGTCAGACCAGGAACCTGCTTCAGAGAGACCAGCAAAAAGAAATTTAACTTTCTAGAAATCAATCTTATATGATTACAAGGAACTATCCGTCAGAACTGGAATGACACCCCCATACTGTGTAAAATATGCAAGAAATATATGAAACAAGATAAAAGAATTACTATTAAATTCTGTCTTCTTCTTTATCTGTGGCAACCTAGAGATGCCATCATCTCAGCACTTGAACAGGATGAAGCTTCTGCATGCTATTTCTTCCTTTGAGCAGCCTGTGATAAGTGAAACCGTATATGTAAGAAAGTTCCTTAAAAAATTTACTTTTAGGATGGACAACGACGTACTGAAAAATTTCTTTCTAAAATATGAAGGTAAGGAGAGAGGAGTAAAATGGAGCAGTTTGTAACAATAACAGTAACAATTCCACAAAGCAGAAGGGAAACGAGAAACTCTTTTAACTCCTCAAATCAACTCAATCTGTCCTCCTTTCTTTTCCCTTCCATTTTTCAGTACAAGCATGGATACTTTTTATAGAGAACAAGCATGGATATTTTCTTTCAGAGCACCAGCGAAGTTGTATCTGACCTCAAAATTAGGTAATATATGTAAAAGATGAAACCCAATTGACGGCTTCTCGCTGATTTGGTTGTGTTCCACTCCATTCATGCACCTCTCGACCCTCCGAACATACTAGCAAAGCACATTCTTTTTTCTTTTTTTTATTGAAAGAAATCAATTCATTTCTCCAATAACATCATCTTGTGTGGTTGAATGTAGAAAGTCAAAAGAGCAGTAAATGGACAGGTTATACCACCTAATTTGATTAGAACCTCACTTGTTGACAAAATAGAAAAGTTAATAGAAGTCATCCATCAAGCTTTCCTGCAGTCTAGTCTCAGTAGCAACTAGTAGCAGAATCAGATTTTCCTAAAGTCTATGCAGCAATTTAGCAGTTAAAACAACCCTACTGAAATAATACTTCCTTCTATCACTTAGCAAAGTCAAGCCCTATCAGATTTCCTCAGCAGAAAACATTCATACATACTACTTTTTTTTTTAATAGAATTTAAGATCCCTACCCAGAAAACTTCCCTAATATTTTAAGTCACAAACAAACAAACAACTTCTGCTGGAAGCGCACAGGCATAACTTCAAAAACTCTTTACAATTTTTTTTATAACCCTTTTTACATAAAAGGTTCCCCTCATAGTTACAGATGCAATTACTACTCTTAATAAGATTAACTCTGATTTCTTTTCAACCATAGATACATATTCAGAAGGATTTCAACTTGAGGTAAAAAAAAAAAAAAAGACAACAAATTCAGATAGAATAGACCTATTTGCGAATTCATTACAATCTACAGCACTGCATAAAAGGATATATCAGAATGTAAAACAACAGTTTAAAGCAGTTCATACCTTCCTCATTTTTTCCAATACCGAGTCTTCAAATTTCTGGTATCCAGCACCTACAAGATTACTCAAACTCGGGCCCTCAGATTCTCCATTTTTCTCAGCGTTAGGAAACGGAGATGGCATTGGAGGTTGGAGAGGCACAATTAAGAGAGGATTTGATAGATCCCCCAAGACATTTCCACAAGAAGCTCTCTAAAAAAGGGAAAAAAACGTTACTGATGTATTCCAAACAGTAGAGATGATCAATTAAAATCAACACTCAATTTCATAAAGTACTCACAGCTGCGTCTTTAGATGACATGACAACAAGAGCAGAGCCTTTCTTCTTAGAACTCTTGATTACTACATCTTCAACCTCACCAAACTCACTAAACAACTCTCTTAGTCTTTGGGCAGTATAGTCTTCACCAATCTTCTCCCAAGATACCTTAAGCACCTTTTCCCTGTCTACACTACTCCCATTGCCTTCTGTACTACTCTCCTTAGCTCTAGCATGTGCCTCTTTCTGTAAAGGATCTATAGGAGTAAACACTTTCTTTGAATGCATTGCACGAATTCGAGCAATTTCCTCCTTAAGTTTTCTAGCAATTCGTTCCTCCTCATCTCGAGCTAGAACACTTGCATCAGGTGAAAAAGCAGCACGCTCTCTTGCATCGAGATCTGACATCATCTTTCTACGCTTTGAATCGTGTTGTGATTGGCGTTGGATCTTCTCACGTTTCACACGAAGTAGATCATCAAATAGCTTCCTAGCTTTCTCATCCTTGAGAATCTCGTATGAAGTTTTCAGCTTTTGAAAGTTCAAGTGAGCATTTGGGTCATCACGCCTCTTGTCTGGATGCAACTCTAATGCTTTCTTCTTATAGGCTTTAGATATGTCTTTCTCAGAAAGTTGGGCCCCTTCCTCACCAGAGGGTAAACCCAAAGCAGCATAATGATCAACTTCAATATCCATTTTCTACCCCGGACTTTGAACTGTGCAACAAATTCAAACCAACTGCATCAGACAAACTATAAGATTAAAACTACAAACTGAAATAATTGACAATCATAAACTTTTCAAGATAGATTTTAGCTAGCTAAGGAGAGACTTAACCAATGACACATCAATAGATTGATAAAGGTACCATTCAGCAGTTAATCAAGTTCTATTAGTGTAGATCCTGTCACTGATTCTATTCCCAAGTTCATTGATATTATAGATAGGGCATAACAAATGATTTGGCTTGGAAAAGTTAAAAAAGGACACGTGGAATTAAATAACATAATAGAAAAACCATTTGTGAACAGAACTTCAATAAGCTTCATGTATATTATTACTAATAACTATTAAAGATTATAAACAGGAGAAGATCCGAACAGGAATATTGATGCAAGAATTAGCCACAACTTCAAGAATTACCAAGGTCATAGGTGGTAAGGCAACAACATACCCAGTGTAATCCCATAGTGGGTCTAGGTAAGAGTGTACGCAGACCTTTCCCCTACCTCGTGGAGGTAGAGAAATTACTTTCGGAAGACCCTCGGCAACGCATATCAAAGCAGTTTGGAGAAATAATACAGAAGTAAGGAGTACATAGCAAATGATATGGAAAGCTTCTCGTGGCATTCAAAAAACGGAAACAGCAACAATAGCCAAATAATGCAATAATCGAAGCACAAGAAACATGTAGTAACAAAAATCGCAGGACAAGAAACTACGAGAATAATGTTGCTACTACTGGTATGGAAGGAGAAACATGTACGGAGCACCAATCTAACACCAAGCCTATCCCGGAGGAAAGCAAGACAACACTAAACTACTTACTAACCATCTACCTCATATCCTCCTATCTTAGGTCATATCCTATTAAGCTCAAGATGTGTCATATCATGTCCTGTCTAATACTCTCCCCAAAACTTACTCGGTATTCATCAATCCTATTGATGGCATCTGCGCATCTCCTTTTCACATGCTCGAACCATCTCAATCTCACTTCGCTCATCTTGTCCCCTTCCACCTTGTCCCAAATATATTCATTCCTAATCTTATCTCTCCTAATACGCCCACACATCCACATCAACATCCTCATTCTCGCAAGTTTCACTTTTAGAACATGATAGTTCTTAACTGGCCAACACTACGCCCCATACAACATAGTTGGCCACTTGACCTAACCACCACTCCGTAGAATTTACCTTTACTATTAGTTATCTAAGTGAGGCGGCTATAATACAAATTTTTCCCTAAACTATCAAACTTTTGCTTAGCTTTTTCCTCCGCCAGAAATTGGCAACAAAAGTATCCTCATTGTTACCCTTCCATATCATATTTTCCCTTCTCCACCTCAGCAAACAAATCTTAGCCGCAATTCACCATCGTCCACAAAAGTTCACACATAGATGACACGTTTGAGCCAATTCGGCCAGACAATACCAACTCCAACACCCATTGAGCCAACTCAGAAGCCCATGCCCATGAGCGCATCCAACACTCTAGACAAAAAATATCCCAAATTCCCGAGAATCTGTCAAACCCCTTCGTGACTCCCTTTTCAGAGGCAGATGCAGTGCCTATGATACAGGTTCATAGAGTAACTTCGGCTCAAAATTTGTATATACTTTTAAAAATTCACTAAATAAGTACAAATAATAGTTTTGAAATCCAGAAAATCGAGTGGATTTATGGTAGAATTCCGAACTCAAACCCATAGTATTTAAATTCTAGCTATGCTCCTCTTCTGTTTAGGTCAAAAGAAGTTGAGTTGACTCCCAACCATATGTAATTCTACACACCTTGTTATATTCTTACCATGAAAGAAACAACAGATTGTCCCAGAAAAAGCACTATTTTTTTATTCTTCCAGCAGAAGAGGGTATACTATGAGAGAGGAGCCGGAATGGGAAGCCGGCAGATGAGATTCCAAAATTATTTAGTATGAGATTAGAAGCCTAGCTCATACAGTGCTCAAGATAGCTTAAAATCTAAAGAAAAGGGAAAACGAAGCACGAGCAAGGGAATTCTGTAAGATCAATCAACAACCTGCAAACACCAAAATGCAACAATAAGGTCATATGGAAACTCTAATTACATTTCCAAACAATGTAGTGACAGCACTTGGGATCAAAAAGACAAATAAAAAGTTTCAGGTGTGAATGAGAAGCAAGTATACAAGTGTGTATATTATGCACAACTATCAATCTTCTATAGATAAAAGAAGACATATCAAGAAGAAGAAGATGGAAACTCTAATTCCACTTCCCAGTTATACAGGAACAGGTACGATAAAAAAGAACAAAGAAGTTTCAGGTATGAATGAGAAGCAAGTGTACAAGTGTATAACAGTATACATTATGCACAACTGAAGCTTTTGCCAGAAGAAAAAGATGGAAGCTCTAATTCCACTTCCAAATTACATAGTGACAGCACTTAGGATCAAAAAGAACACAAACAACAGGTTTCAGGCATGACTTAGAAGCAAGTTAACAGGTGCATAACTGAATATGTTATGCACAACTAAAGCTTCATACACTAATAAATTTTTAGTGTTAACAAGTGCATAACTGTAACAAGTTAACAAGTGCATCACTGAATATGTTACACTGGAAATTATCCTCTGCACAGTGTACACACCAATTTACCGCCAGAATCACACTCAAACATTAAGACAATCATATAGAATAAGTTTTTGAAAAACTCCCTTAAAACAATACAGCATTTGCTTAAGTCCAGACTCACCACATATATTTACCAATTGTCTAATGGGGAGCAAAAATGTGAAATTTTGGTGCTTCATTAAACCTGAGGGGAAAACAATAAGCTTTGTTTTTTTTATTGTTGAGAATAAAACAAAAAGTATTTTTTTTGTGCAATAACTGTCTTTTCACTCCACAACAGAAAGGCTAGTCATGCTCTCTACAACAACCTATCTATGACATGAAAAAGTGTAACTTGAAAACAACGGCAGATCCACAATTTAAAAGGCCATGGGTGCTCATACGCCCACTCAGCTCTATGGGGGTTCGTCCCTAGCTGCAAGAGAGAAGAACCAAATGTGCTAGTGAAAGGCTGTCACTTTACCTTGTGATAAAAAAGCAAGTATGTATTCCTAGGTGAGAAGATGTCAGGTGTGTTGTAGACGATGAACAGAGGAAAGACCAAAAGGGTAACATTAAAAAAAAAAAACGTGCAAATTATGAAAAGGAACATGAATTATTTCGACGAGAATCTTTACTAATGACCAGTATCATGGGTGCTCACCACATATAAACTTATCACTAATGATCATGAGAAACACCAATTTTAAAGGCGACGCAATGACAGAAGTATATAAAAGCAAGCTTAACCAATTATCTCCGACTGATATCAATATATGATCAAACTGAGATGGTCAATAGATGCTCAGAAAGTTACCTAAGGTGCATGACCTTTGAGATACCTAAGGAGTGGCCACAATGGTTATCCTTAGATGAATTTTGGTATAATACTTCTTACCATGCCTCTATACATATGACCTTCTATGAAGCAGTTTACGGCCAGAAGCCATCCTCATTGCTTCCTTACATGGCATTTGATTCCTAACTGGATTTGGTTGATAGGAGGTTGCGGACAAGAGAAGCCACATTAAGGAACATTAAGTTCCATCTTGAGAGATCCTAGAGTAAAATGAAGTTGTTGGCTGATAAGGGGAGGACTGACAGATCCTGTAGTGTTGGTGATTGGGTCTATGTCAAATTACAGTCCTACGGGATATTATCCTTAAGGTATCATGCTTATCAGAAGCTTTTATCCATGTTTTTGGGACCCTTTAAGATCTTAGCCGGGGTCGGAGCTACTGCTTACACTTAAGAGTTGTCTATTGCCTCCAAGATCCACCCCAATTTTCACATTTCTCAGTTGAAAAGAAAGTTAGGATCTCACATTGCTTTTGTGACCCTGCATGTTGTTCAAACTGAAGTTGGTCCTGTCCTTTTGGAGCCTGAAGTAGTGTTGGATAGAAGATCGATCTAGAAGCATGAAAAGGCTACTCCTCAGCTTCTGATCAATGGTTTAGTACTGCTGATAAGGACAGGACTTGGGAGGACTATTCCTCTTTTGGTCAGCAGTTCCCTCACTTCAATCCTTGACTACAAGGATTGTCTCAAGGGGAGGGTAGTTGATATGATCCTAATGTGTCCTCCTCAATTTGGATTGTAGAAGTTAGTTAGTTGTAGTTATAAGCCTCATGTGAGCTGCACGTGAGAGGTCCGGCTGTTAGGTTGTTAAAACACTTACGAGTTAGTTATAACAGTTTTCTGGAAGTTCTTTTCCTATTCTTTTCAATTGTGTAGATTTCATATATGTAGTTAGTTCCTGTCAATTGTAATCATTCAGAAAGTATATCAATACAAACATCTCCCTCTTTTCTCAATCAATGTTTTCTATCAATACGCAAAGTTGCTCAAGGGCAATTCTCAATTCATTTTCTCTTTAGGCTAGCTCAATATTTCCAATTCTACTTGTAATCAAGTCACATCCACTAAAGAAGAAGAAGACGACATTAGAACTGGAGATGGAGGTTTTTTTCTCTTTTGCCCTAAAAGACAATCTTTTATCGTCTATACTGAAGGTAATTAAAGTGAATGGTTTTCTATTATGTATCCAGACGGCCATTAGTTCGAGTAATTCAAATTCACGTGGCGTACGCAGGGAAGCTTCCCTGCCAAACATTCAAAAGTAATAAATTAGGATGACAACGGCAGACCCACAATTTAAAGGCCATGGGTATTCAAACACCCACTCAGCTCTATGAAGGTTCGTCCCTAGAAGAACTAAATGTCCTAGTGAAAGGCCGTCACTTTACCTTGTAAAAAAAGTGAGAAGTATGTGTTCCTAGGTGAGAAGATGTCAGGTGTGTTGTAGGCGATGAACAAAGGAAAGGCCAAAAGGGTAAAACAAAAAGAATCTGTGCAAATTAACAAAAAGGAACATGAATCATTTCGACAGGTATCTTTACTACTGACCTGTATCATGGGTGTTCACCACATATATCTATATAACGTATTACTAATGATCATGAGAAACACCAATCTTAATGAACAGAAGTATATAAAAGTAAGCTTAACCAAAATGATCTCCAACTGATATCAATATGATCAAATATGCTAAGCAAAACATAAAGGGAGAACATTTACAATCAAGTCTAATTAAGTCCAAACTTGAGATCAAAAGATCTAATTGCAAACATGTGGAAAGTTGGAACTTTGTCCATAACCTAACTTGAGAAGTTTAAGGGTCCTGAAATCAGTTATATGCGCAGTTCCCTATTAATTTTATCCATAGTTTCGTGAGGGAGAAGAAGAATTGTAAGCTAAGCTATGGATTCGGCGGTGAGGACTGACAATGCAGTGTCCACCACCACAATAACGGGTGCCTTGCTAGGTTGAAATGAAACACTGAATAATTATCAGACTCCGCAAAATGAGCAATCAAAGTATAAACGGAATCTATCAACACAAATATTAATAAAGAAAGATGAATATTGGATTTGATAAAGCAAACTATTTTGGAGTGACTGACCTTGAGTTGACGAATCGATGGTAGCAGCAATTGCAGACTGTACGAACAACCCTGGTAAGGAATCCCGAAACCAGTTTTAGCCCTAACAAATTGGGAAAAGAATAATAAGATGTTGAAAAAGCAATTGCATGGTAAAATTAGATGACTTTAGTATTTAAAGACGGGGATTTAGCCCCAAAAAATTTACCAGTAGCCGTTGAAAACTCGGAGAAACTTGGTAATATGGCAACAACGTTTGGGTAAAGAACTGCCAGAGGTATGCTGGGGCGAATTCTGTAGACTATGTATTCCGGTGGTGTCTTACAAAGTCGGCGATGATGAAGTGAGTCTGAGGAAGACGAAAAGGAGAACAACAGGCTACTACTCCAGATATATAATTTTACAAGACCAAAGGCGGAGTTTTTACCCAATCAGAATAAAAAGCACAAAAAGTAAGCTTCCAAAAAGACAATAAGCACAAGAAAAAACTGGGCTTGAGTTTGGATTGACGCAATAGAGTTAGCCGGAGAAAACGTCCGGGAATCCGGCGGATGTCGACCTCCGGCGGCGATTACGAGAGCAAGTATCGGAGAGGTATTAGGCTTTTGAAAGGATGGAGTATCACTTTGATCCCTAAGGATTGTAATATTGATATTTAAACCCTCATTTTTATTAGATTAATATAAAGTGGTATGCCCAGTCCCACAGTCTCATAAAATAACAGTCAGGTAAATTTGGGAATTGATTCCTTATTTTTTTATAGAATATATAAACTATATGTTCCACAATTATTATTTGGTGACTTAAAAAGACAACTTTTTTATAATCATTTTTACATATAATTTTTTTTAGATATTTTGAATCGTTAATTATAATACTTTTCTATATAATTTTTAAATTTAAATATGTAGAAATTAAAAATCTATATTAAATTTACATGAAATTAAGGGTCCGTTTGATCCTACGATATGAAATCATGAGATAAAGTTGAAATTTTGTTTGGACATGCAATTTGGACTTTTTATGTTATATGTTTTTTTATGAACATTAAAAGCTCATAAATTGTAAAACTATTAAAATTATCCCATTTTTTTATACAATCTTACTAAATATGCAAAAGCTTATAAATCACATAATATACTATTACAAAGTTATTCTAAAAAACAACAATATTTATTGATCAAATTTCAGTTCAATAAAAAATAAAATTAAACATAAGTTGCAGAGTCTGTAATATACTCTCACATAGTACGGTCATTCTTCTCACGTTGAACTTGCATTTCTCGATCATATGACTGAAAAGATGAGCCAATATTATTACATTGAGCCATTTATTGGTCAATTTGGTTGGTACATAAATTTGATCAAAAATAAAGAATTTGGTGAATATAAATGGTAAAGTAGAAAATGATTTAAAGTAATAATAAATTTTATGTTGGCGAGAATAATCCTTGTATGATTACTATTACAAGGTTTTAAACTTCGTATATAGCTAGTTCCTTGGATGTTTGCCCAAACTAAGATTAAACTGTATATATCAAAATAACTACAACAATTATGAGTTTATCAAAATGTTTTGTTCCTTGCTCCTTCCTTGGCTTAAGCATCAGTCGCCAAATTTTTCTCCCTGTATATAACAAAGAAAACTAACCTACCAAGCAGTATTAGCATAAAGGATAAAACAAAACTATGAAATAATAACAAAGGGGCAAAGTGAGAAGAAAAAGCACAAATATTGCATTCAAAGCAAAAACACATTACAACATCAGGTATCAAAACTCAAAGCTTGCACCAACATGCCTCAAGAATTATCGATCACAATTATATTTTTTTTTATTGCCATTATATCAAATTTGAATGGACCTTAGTACTGTAATGCGACGTAGCATCTGGAAATGGTCCAACAAAAAGGAGTAAACCTAACCTCCAGATTAGTGCCTCTGCTGGAAAATGGCAGCATTAAGTACTGAAGCACCAAGAGAAAAGGGCAAACAGATACCAAAGAACTACATGAGGAATAAATCCAATTCTCTAGCTACCTAGAAAAGAAATAAGCTTACAGATGCTCTTTTGTATTTCATGATGAAATTTCAGAGACGAATTTCACTTGACAGATTCACCATAGTTGCTTTCTTGATCAATGAATCAAGCTTTGCCATATCTAGAACTCCTCCCGTTTTTGCCTGGGCTCTACCACGATGGCTTGTACATTATAGCCAGGTAAGAAGCATTAGTGGCAGAAAACTAACATCTTCACGATATCACAACAGACTTCACTGTCAAGTTTTGTGGAGCTTGAAACCGAATACCCTGGGGACATAATTTTGTGTTGGTTTTTGTGGCTTGAGGTGGCCGTAAGTCATCATATAGAGGTGTGGAAATGTTGTTCCAAAGTAAGCTCCATCGATATCTTGGGCCGTTAAAGAAATCATAATAGAGGATAGAAATGCTCAAAACATGGCAAAGTAACGACTAATATTCAAGATTAATGAGCAAACTACCTCAGAAAAGTGTGTGCTCAAGTTCCATGCAAGTTAAAATTGAAGAACAAGCAGAATCACAATAGCAGAAACTTAGGAACAAAAATACACACAGCTCATCCACTTGGCATAATTGTGAAAAACTTCAGAGTAAACAAAAGAAATGCATAAATGACGAGAGGAGACGTATATTAAAAAGAGGATCTTCAAAAAGTAAAAGCAATAAAGGATACTGCCTTGGTACTTTGATCGGGGATAATAGATATCCTCACATCTAGGACAGTATATTTTTACTGTACTTGAACGTGGAATATCGGACTGACCAACTGGAAGGCAAGGCTGTCCACAGCAATAAACTCGTGGACATCTCCCAAAGTCATAGTTCTTGTACTTCTCTAACTGAAAAAGGGTTTTCCCAGAATTTACACATCATGAGAAGTGAATTGAAAAAATGAAAGCAGACAACACAAAAGCAGATAGGCTCCTTGTGAAGCTGTAGTCCTATGCATAGTTGGATTTTTGTAATTGTAGATAGCACCGTTATGGTGCAGATCTAATACATATATACATATATATATATAGATGTTACCAGTTTCAAAAAAAAAGAAAAGAGAAAGCTAAGCATAAGAGATCACCATTGCAGCCATTCCCTTGCTAGTCAAAATGTACCGGCCATGGATCAAACCATACAACATCTCTGCCGCTGACTCAACCAATTCATTCTGCTCCTCGGTGAACATATCACCTAGTCAAAGCAGGAAAAAGTTACAAAGTTGACATTCTCCAATTATGAAAAAGACGAGCTATCCATTTTGAGAGCATGCTATATATTCAGTGCCATAAAATAGACGATATCTACATGGGAAAAGCAATCTGGTACATATTTTCAAAGAAGAACAACAAGAATATTGTAAAAGCAGGGGGAGAAAGAAGCGTGAATTCGAATTTATCGCCTAAAGCAGATTCCATGTCCATTTAAACTCACGTAAAAGAGATAATTCAGGGGTATCAATTTTCACATCTATCATTTTTTCAAGGCACTAAAATTTGTTGAAAATCACAATAACATAAAACAACTACATGACTATTCCATCATCCCCCTCCCCAACCAAAGGATGTGGTATCTGATCTTCTGTGAAAAAAGGAAGGTGAAACTACAAGTTCTGCTAGTTTTGTATGTCTTTTAGTATGTCTAGTGATATCACAGAAGATCAGATATCACTATAAGAAGTACTCTAAACAAGCAAACATACTTACCATGAGAGGATTCAACATCAAGGATCAGGTCAAGTGCATAGTCATAGTATGCCACTTGACTGCTCAATCCACATAGATTAAAATCATCTTGAATGTATTCGTCATCAACTTCACAGAAGAACTCATTTCCACGCAGGTTACAAAACCAAGAAATCCATGATGTATCTTCCCCATCAGAACCACTAACATCAGACTCTTCACTGTCTGTTTCAGATTCATCTGCAAAAGACAAAATATTGGGTATACTCTCATATTTAGTTCGAAATAAAAAAGAGACAAAATAAAGATTTTTTGTCTACTTATCATGCAGAAAAACTAGTTTACAGCTCGTCAAAAGCCAATATCATGAACCATTTGTCAAAAGGAAAATTAAAAAAATGACGAACCAACATAAATTGTAATTAAATGACGATGTCAAAAGAGTTGTAGTAATGCGGAAACAAACTAAGTCCAAAGGTCGTTGCAACCAAATACGTTAACAACCTCTACGTCTCTACCACCAGCTGTAACTCCACTAACACATCTTTGAAATTGAAAACTAAAACTAAAGGCAACAAAACATTAAGATGCAACTATGAGTAACAGTGCTCCATGTACTCATGGAGGCCAGCAAGCAAGTCTTAGCTTCTGACTGGACACCACAAAACATCATAAGCCATTAATAGGAATGGAAAACACCAGGGATATTCCCTGTGAACTTTTTGTTCACCCAAGAAAGAATTCAAAGATTAGCTAGAACAAATTTGAGATGGCGCGCTAAGAACCTCACAGAATGAGAAGATGATCACAACTAGTCCATCCATTCTCTTTGAAACTTGATAATCTTTTTTCTGGTCCCATTCCACGCTGCTCTTTGCAGACAAGCATAATCTATTGCATTCAGACAAGTAGTCAGATCTTATTGGAAACAAAAAGCACCACCAGCTCTAACATAACTGAAAATGCTCCAAAGAAGCCCCTAAACATAATAAAGGATTTTGAGGGTCGTAAAACAACTTCTCAATTTACTCAAACAAAATTTTATCATTACCGGTATATTTTCTACACCCCCACAGAAGAATTTAAACTCAAAATCACAAAATTTGACATTATCATATCTCCTCATCTTCTCAAGCTGTCCACAGCTACAAGGCAAGAGACCAAATTACCACATAAAACTTATTCCGGCATGAAATGCTCCCAGCCCAACTATGCAGCTAGAGCGATATTAGACATATGTAGGTGTACCCTTCTCCTTGCATTTCTTCAAAGAGGTTTTTTCATGTTTCATACACAGGAGCAACTTTGTTGAGCCAATCATCTCCCTCAATACAAATCAAACTTATGGCCTAATGATAATCTTTCTAGCTTTTCACTAAAATAAAATCACAAAGACAGACACTACACAACGTTAAAGACTACATGTTAAAGCTAAAGCAGCATCTAACGGATCCACATTCCACTAACATGAGGGAAATGAATAATCAACCATTGTCAGCTACAATCTTACCCAATATCAGCAAATTAAATGCATTCAAATATCAACGAAATTGTTATACAGGAAATGAGGGGAATCCTTTTTTCTCAAAAAAAAAGAAAAAAAAAAGAGTCTAACCATCTGAGCATTTGTTCTTCGTAGCAAGACTAGAGGAAGAGCGAGTGTCTCGATGATCAATATGCTGCTGATGCAATTTCCCGGCACCTACGGAGGTAGACGGAACCGCCTTGTCCTTCAAGGCTCTAGATGTGGAAGGTGCAGATTTTTCCAAGTGCTTATCCAACACATCATTAATTCGTTTCCGATCCAACGTTCCACTGACGATCTCCGACCTCGATGAACCACCACCACCTCGATCCCTATACATTTCTCTCTCCTTCAACCAAACCTATACGTATATAACATATATCTATAAACCTATCAGTTCTACATGTATGAAGCTCAAAACTCCATAGAAACGGAGATATATGAAAGGGGAAACTGTGTGTGAAAAGAGTAAGTTGAATAGACGGAGATAACTAGGGTTTCATCGACATTTGAGAGAGATGACAGGAGAGAAGCTCCTATGTACTTCGTCTTTTTCTCTCTCTTCTATTTTTTTTGGTTTCAGATTTTTTTTATTTAATTTATGCGATCTAAATTTTCACTTTGTTAATAATAAAATTAAATTTTCGAAAAGCTTATGCGTATATAATATTTAATTTAGCATGCTTGATTCAAAAGCTTTCCTAAAAATATATATATTATAATATACTAATAAAATAATGTATGACAACTTTATCTCATCTTAAATAAGTGCTCAAGTTGAAATCTGTACGAGATAAGAGTTGTAAAGATTTAATTTATTCTATACTTTTCGTGAAGAAAAAAATGTGTAATCTTTTTATTTCAGAAATATTTTTTCTTCGAAACTCGTAACATAATTTAAAGGTTTCGAATTTGAATATGAAAATAAAATTATTTTTGATATAAAATATTTAATTTCCAAATTTAAATTTGAATTAGTTAGCGTTAGCACTAAAGAAACCTTTTGATTTTATGAAGATTATAATTCATAAATTAGCTAAATGTACTCATATCAAGCAATTGGAAAGATGTGTTATGTGTTGCTTTCAATGTGGGTAACAAACAGACTAATTATTGAGATTAAATATAAAGATAGACGAATTGTTTGTTAGAAAAATACTAAAATTGGTCATTCTTACTTCTTTTATTTGTTTTTATTTACTACATTTTAAAAGGATTTTTTCTTAAATTTACATTATGTATACTAAAATGATTTTTTCTTAAAGAAAACGTTAAAATTTAGAAATATACATTATGCTTACACCAGTATCCATTTTGATCTTTTCCTTTTCTTAAAAAAGAAAAAAAAAAACTTTCTTCTGCACTGCCCCATGTCTATAAAAAAATAAGTTTGTACTTTTTTCACAAACATTAAAAGGTTTATAATTTATGAATTTTTTCTTTTTTTTAAATTATTTCTTATACAATCTTATCAACTGAGCAAATCATAGTTTATAAGCAAGGTGTTAGAATATCTCTATGTTCATTTTATAAATAAAGTTTGCAATTATATGTTATAACAATTAATAACTATTATTTTAAACAATTATTTCTTATAATATGAACTATTTTTTCGCCGAACATAATTTTTTTAAATATAAATTTATAGGTCAATAATTTTTTAAAAAAATAATTGAAATTCACGATTTGAAATCCTAAATTCTGCTTTTTCTGCTTTCAAGAGGATTTGTATTTGAAATTTGAAACGTATGAAGAGGCCTTGAAACAATAGAAAAATTGTGTTTGTGTGACCTATAATTTAAGAAATATTTGAATTGATGAATATTTGCGCCAGAGTAACCTACGTCACACCTCCTTGAAGTGCAATTTTTTTTCCGAATCCAATATAAAAACAGGCAACAAAGCAAAGTAACTCCCATTGCTATCATAAAAGGATGTGGTGTTGTGAATGAAATTATCTCTCCTTTAATTAGAGGTCTTGAGTCGCTTCTCCTTGAATGAGGCCACATGCGAAGCGAATCTAAATTAATCAGGCTTCAATACAGATATTGAATACCTAATGAAAAAACAAAAACCAGCGTTGCTAGTGGGTTTGCTATAAATTATTCCCACAACCACATATAGTACAGACAAAGATATGAGAAAGCATGGGTCCTTAGCTTACCAATTTTTTTTGTACTATTATAGACTAGTTACTACTTTTATCATGTAACTGATATTAAGTAGGCGTTTGGTCATGCGATATCATATCACGATATGGAATAGTGAGATGGAATCAACGTTTGGACATGAGATTTTACGCTGATTCCATCTCATAAGATGTGATTCCATATTCTCCAAAAACCATGATATGGAAATTTCATATCATGATTTGAGATTTTTTTTAATACAAAAATTGATCCACAAGTTTATATTTTGTTAAAACAACCCACATCATTACTTTTTAAAATTTATTATTCTCACCACATATAGTCATTTTAATTCACACCAACCGATTGTTGAGTAATAAATTTGTTCTCTTCATTTACTCCAAAACTTAATTTATTACTTCTACCGTTTTGTATTTATTACAACTCAAAGTAACAATGTTGATTCGTCTTCTTGGTCACATAATCGAGAAATGCAAATTCAACGTGAGGAAATTATCCGTACTATGTGGGAGGATTATATTTAAGACTAGTACACTACAATTAATGTTCAATTTTTTTTTTATTGAATTAAAGTTAGATGAAACAATTACTTAAGTGGAGAACAAATAGCTTTATAATAATTTATTATACGATTTTATAAATTTTTGTTTATTTGGTAAGATTGAATAAACAATTGAGACTATTTTAATTGTTTTACAACTTATCGATTCTTATGTTTATGAGAAAATATACAACACAAAAATTTCATATAGTATGTCCAAACAAAACTTCAATTTCATCTCATAATTCCATATTATGATATCATATCATGAGATACCATATCGCATGGCCAAACGGGCCGTGTCATAATAATTTACACACATTACCTTATAAGGTAATATTAAATTATGTAAATATCTTTAGATTGCTAGTACATAAAAACATAAACTCAAATCAAACAACAATTATATAAAAATATGGTAGAGTAATAAGTATTTTTTTTTCTTAAGAAGCCTCAGGGTTGAGCCTACTGGATAAAAAATCACATTTGTTAGAGAACGATTTACCACACAATATAAGAGTACCGGACATCGGCGAAAAAAGAAAAAAAACCACAAATATCAAGTATAGATAGTAAGGTGCGAAAGGGAACAAGTGGGAGAATCTGACAACCCAACTGGAGTCTATTTGGGTGTCATCATTAGTGTCTCTGCCCTGCAGTATCACATGTGTGTACTCGTTCTTGGACCGGAGCAAAAAATCTTATGAGAGGGACAAAACAAAAACTCTTGGGAAATATCTAGATAATAATTTAAAAGAAATTCTCTATAGGAAATTGAAATTTGTGTTCTTTCTATATACAGCAAAGTATATGGACTCTCATCAAAATAAAATCAAGATTTGTGTCAACACTAAACACCTATGAATGTGGATTTAGTGACTGCATTTGGATAATAATGTAGAATTATACTAATGGACTACAACAATATATATAAACACCAACAACATATCTAGTGTAATCCCACAAGGTCTGCGGAGGGTAGGATGTACGCAGACCCTATCTCTAACTTTGTGGAGTAGAGAGGTTGTTTCCGATACATCCTTGGCTCACTACAACAATATATATGCCGCATACAAAAACTGGTGTTCAAGATTGTTTCCAAGAAAATTGCAATGCTAACAGAATAACACACTACTCTTAGGAATCTCTAAAATCTAAAGCACACAACTCATCCAGAAGGAAATAGATATAAGAAGAGCAGTAGCAAGTTGTATTCTATAGAGTTCAGCACACTCATCCTTCTTCCAATAAACTTGCTGATTCTGTTCAACTTTTTGTACTCCTAAACTCAAACTCACTCACAAGACAAATAGCAGTAAGAGGCTGAGACACTGCTTCTACAAATTCCCAGAGTATGCCACTGAAATTCAGATAAAACAAGCCCTAATGAATCGTCTGGAGTGAATTACGATTCATATACAGTTATCGCTCACCTAATCAACAGATCGGTCAGTGAGAACTTGAGCCATACCAAAAGAAACATCTTCCTCTCCCTTGATATTAGTATAGAATCTAGTACTCCAATATGTTTAAGTTATTTCTTTAATGCAAATTTGCATAAACTTAAAACAACTTGTAATTTTCCCTCCCCCTACCCTAAGAATATTAATTTATTGGATTATCAGGGTTATTGAGATTACATTTGAGACAACAGGATGAATACTAGAAAGTAATAAAAAGTTATAACAAAGTAATGTGGTACGTTGCTACGTAAATTTCTTGGGTTAAATGCATTTCTAAAGCCGAGGCTCTAAACAGTATCTATTTGATAAGTTCCTCTTCAAAATAGTTCTTCCTAGTTCAAAGCCAAGGTTATAATCAAATGTTCAGATTCTTTTGAAGAGCCAGCTCAAATACTTTTAAATACCATTACTCAGTTATATAGTAGCTAAAATAATTTCTACAAAAAGATGGCTGTTCTAGCACGACAATTACATCATAAATTTCAGCATAACTTGATTGAAGGTGAACATTACCAAATTCTACCTACATCCCTATGCGAAACCAACACGAAGAAATCAATAACGGCTCTTGACAATCATGCTAACCAAAGAACCAAAAGTTGAATTTCAGGTAACTTTTCCCTTTTGGATACAAGTCCAGCAACAATAAATGCAACTGCAGAAGAATCATGTTCAATGTCCATAGCAGATAATTGATCCTCTGCTTCCTCTCTTGGAACCCCAAGAAAACAACTTAACATAAGGGAATCCATATCATCAAACAATTTTAAAAGCAGACAAGAAGACAAAAAACGAAATGACCTTTTATTTATAAAAAAAGAGTTTATAACATCTAACCGCGCTAGAGGGAGAGGGAGAGAGAGAAACTCTTACAATTTGTACAGGCAAAATAAGCTCCTCGAGTCCTCGTCACCTATTCAAGAGTTGAACAACAAAATACTCTGACCATACACATTTTGGCCAGTAACATCATCAAAAGGAGTGGCCAACCAAGGATGTTATGCATTTGTAGTTTTTCTACAAGCACCGGGGTACTTTCTTTCACTGCTTCTGGTCTCGCGATGCCAATTTCTCCCGCTAAAGGAAAAAATCTTATACAAGTGTGTTACAAATAAGAAGAAAGGTTTCATGATATAGAACCTTCTAGAGCATGCAGATCATAGCCAGATAGGAATTGTGGTCTTTGGAGTGCTTCTGCAGCATTTAGCTCAAGGAGACTGGTGTTTTACCCAGAGCATAATCCTGCTTCTTGGAAGTTACAATCACACTTTTCCATATGGTTTAGCAAACATAATACATCTTCGATCTGTGTCACATGATATAGGCTCTGCATCTTATACTTACCGGGCGAGCTTCCTGAAAAACAATTTGGTACTTGTTGTGCCAGCATTGAAAGCCTAAAATCCAAGTTAGCCTTTGATGTTAAATTGAGTAGTTTAGGACCCAGTAGCAAGATGCTCCATACAGCATTCAGATCAAGCAAAATAGGCAAGCGACAGATATGAGACCCATCAAGCACTCAAACCCGCCCAATTTTTGAAAGCAATAAGTGCCTCCATTTTACCGCGATTTTTCCTTCTTAACTTTGAAACTCTGAGCTTCTTATGTTTCTCCATGAATGCTTGTTTATATCTCCATTTATCAACAAAAATTTTCATCTCTTGAGATTTCTCCACGACTTGCATTACTGCATCAAAGAATCCCCCTTTGACCAATGCATACAGAAATGCATCAACCAGGCTACTATCTAGTTTTAACTTTGTCTCCCCTTCTGCAGAAACCTTTCTTTTGACTTCATTCCACAGCATCATAACATTGAAATACTTCTCCACGGTCACATTTCCATTTATTAGAGAAAGATATGTCTGCTCATTTGGTTCAAACTGAAGGAAGGTCATTCTCCTGAAAGTCCTTCTTGCATCTTCTAGCCGTCCAGCCTTGCAGAAGGCATGGATGATGGAGTTCCAATCATGCGTTCCGATTTCAATTCTAGGATCCTCAACGATCTCATCCAAGAAAGCTGCCATGAGCTCAGGTCGATGACTCTCTGTTAAACCGGTCATGATTGTCAAGTAACTCCCTTGCAAGTCAGTTATTCTTGCTTCTCTCATGTCCCTAAACATAGAAAATGCAGACTGGAAATCTTGACATGACATTGAAGCTTCAATTAGAGCATCATAGGTAGCAAAATCCAACTGGAGACCTAAACCGCTTATGTCTGTCACCAGTTGAGCAGCTTCAGCGGTTCTTTGCTCTTTGCAATATGCTTTCAGTATTGGAAGGTAGACTCCAAGACCTAAAGAAGCACCCTGAGCATTCATTTCATCAAATATCATGTGTGCCTTGTCCAATAACCCAAGATTAACGCAAGCATTTATGATGCCATATCCAACAGATCTCTCAACAATCACGGATGGAGATTCCAAGGTCTGAGTTTCACCGATCAACGTAGCTAAATCTTTTATGCTCCCATTTTGGAGAAACCCACTTACTACTTCACTATAAGTTCCTTCTTCAAAACACAATCCTTGTCCACCTGTTTCTCTTACACCTTGAAGAAGAGTTGCTGAAACAGACGTCAAATTACCACACTTTACAAATCCGCTAATCAAACTACTAAGAAAAACCCCTTTATCCGGGAAACCAAATCCACTTATTAAACCTTCTAACTCAGCTATTTTCTCTTTAAGACCTTTCAATGCATACAAATAAGCTAGTAAACCAAAACTACATTCATCAGGCCTAACACCCAAAACTGACATGGTCTCCACCACTTTCTCTGCGTCAGTAATCGATTCAACCTCTCGACAACAACATTCTAGTGCAGCATTACAAGCTGCCAAACTGGGTTTCAAGAAATTCAACTTCTCATCAATAGCAACCCTACAATTCTCATTAAAAACTTGTAAAAACCCACCAAAGTTACCATTTTTCCTACAAATCTCCACAAGAACATCACCCCATAGACGAAAAGGGATGAAAAATCTGTTCTTGAACATACACTTCACCAATGCAAAAGCAGGAGCAGCACTATTAGCATCCCTCATTGAATTCAACAGTACATGTACAGTTTCAGGCTTTAACAATTCTTGTTTCTTCTCTAACAAGAAAACTACTGATGCAAATGCTCTTTTTATGTTATGGGTATCATTCAGTGATGACAAATGAGTGATTACTGAATTGGTAAGTGACTTACTTGGGAAAGCAGAGTAATTTGAAAGAGTCTTGAATGATTTCCATGCTTCATCTGTGTTGTTACTTTTGATTGAATCTTGAAGAGTGGATTCAAGATTAGATTTGTGTTCTTGTGTTAAGGTTAGAGGGGTTTGGTCATGGGGTTTTGTTGGGATTGTAGAAGGTGATTCAGTTCTTTTTAAGGAAAAAATTGAAGGTTGAAGAAAGGAATACAAAGTGGGTATTTCAGGTTGTGAAGAAAAGGGTCTTTTTGAGAGATTACAGAAAGCTCTTCTCCACATTCTTGCTCTCTGTGTCGCTGTTTGTTCGACTGAGAAGATGAAAAAAAAATGGAAGCCCTTCGCAAAACTAATTAAGTCAAACAATTTTGTAACTAAAATTTATATCAATAGTAGTTAAAAATAAAATAGGGAAAATACGCAAGTTAATCAAATATATACTAGTTAATTAGCTAATATAGCTATAGTTTACGTTAATTACAATTCGGAGCTTACTTCTAGTTATAATTACATTCTCTCTCGCGCCTCTCTCTGGAATCTCACTCACCACTCTCCTCTTTTGTCCCCTTCTCGGTTCTCTTTTGCCTATTTCTCTCGCTTTATACAAACACAAATTATACAATTGAGAGAGATTGAATATACAAATATAAGTGTTTTAACTCGATTCAATTGTATACGAATTCAAATTGTATGCAAATATACAAATACAATAATTGATACATATACATGATACTTACATATATACAATTATCTAACCAACATACATATACAATTCACCTATCTCTGGTCTCTGCCCTCTCTCCTGCCTCTCCCAATCTTGCTCGCCACTCTCCTCCCTATACATGTGGCTACGAATCGTAATAAACAAACTATAGCTATGGAGCATAATTAAGTTATTTTTGAGTGGCTAAAATAAAACCCCAACCAAAAAAAAAATAGTGGAAAAGAAGGGGGGCATTCCGAGAATTGAACTCGGGACCTCTCGCACCCTAAGCGAGAATCATACCACTAGACCAAATGCCCTTATTGATAATTGTTAGCAACGTTCGGTGATTATTATAGAAAGATTGTCCCTTGAAAGTAAAAACTTTTTATATTGGAAAAAATAGAAGCTTTCAATGCCGTGGAGCTAGCTATTTCATCCATCTAGCATGTCAATGTACCACACCTTGCCATTTTTGTCTTTTTGTTAAATATTGTACGAAAATTATACGGCGAAAAGAAGTATAGATTAGCGAATAGAAAAGTAAGGCTATCTAAAGATATAATCAAGGGATTATTTAACTTATATATTTTGTCATAATTTATTCAATGGAAAGAGTACCAGAAATAATAAAATTTTAAGCCCCCTCAACTCAAATATTTAAGACCTTTTATCCATTCATATAAGCAGATTCTATCAACTGGTCAACATACAGTTTTAGAGGTATTTTAAAATGGAAACAGAACAATTACTGATAATTTCATCACTAGTTTTATGTGGATCTCTGGTGTTGTTGTTCTTTGCACATGTCACCAATTTTTTACTTTTACATCCAAGAAAATTGAGATCAAAACTTCAAAGTCAAGGGATTAAAGGACCTTCTTCACCATCTTTTCTCCTCCCTCATATCAAGAAACAGGCAACCCCAGAAGAAACCAACAATCAAGAATTACAAGAAAACAACCATACATGGCCTTCCAGAGTGTTTTCACATATAAAACAGTGGCAAATTGAATATGGTCAAATCTTGACATTTATACAACCTTCATTCATATAACTTCAATTCTTTTAGCTTATGTGGGGTTTGCTTTTTTATGTTTCAATTACAGGATCAATATTCATGTATTCATCTGGAACCATACAGATACTATGTGTAACTGATGCATATATGGTGAAAGAGATATCTTTGAACCTGGGAAAGCCATCTTACTTATCCAAAGATCATGGTCCTCTTCTAGGCCAAGGCATTTTCTCTTCAAATGGACCTTACTGGGCTCATCAAAGAAAGATCATTGCTCCTGAATTCTATCTCAACAAGGTTAAGGTACACACATATTTATGCACTTGTTAAGTTTAAGTAATCTAATCACAAGCAGTTGCGGATTTTCACTAAGGGGGTGTCAATTGGCGATAAGGGTAGCTCCGCTCCTGATTGCAAGACTAGAATTTCAAATAGCTATTGATTATGCAGGAGATGGTGAAGCTGATGGTTGAATCCACCAGTAATATGATAGAATCATGGGATGAGAAAACCAGAAAATCACATGGAAAATTGGATGTTAAGGTGGACGATGATCTCAAGAGTTTGTCAGCAGATATAATCTCAAGAGCTTGTTTCGGAAGCAGCTATGCTGAGGGGGAACCAATGTTCCTAAAACTTCAAACCCTTCAAATGGTTATGTCCAAGGTTCCCATTGGAGTTCCTGGATTGAGGTAAAAGGATATTGTTGCTACTTTAAAACTATGTTTAGCTCTGTAAAGTGTAGGGGAAAGGGTAAAAGAGTGAAAAATATCGATCTTTTTTTCTCATTTCAAAGAGGAGGAAAAGGAAGGTTAAATAAAGTAAAACTCATGGTAATAGATAGTTTTCTCACTATGTTCAGAATGGATGGATTGTGACAGGCATATTCCAAGTAAACATAATAGGGAGATATGGAGACTGGACAAAGAGATTAAAGCAATGATATTGAAGATAGTACAAGCACGGAGAAGCCCTACTCATGAGAAAGACCTTCTGCAACTGATACTTGATGCTGCTAAGAGTTATGAAGAGAATGGTGGTGACTGGCTACCAGCTGACATTTCTGCTGAAACGTTCATTATTGATAATTGTCAGAGCATATACTTTGCTGGCCACGTGAACACTGCTCTCACAGCATCATGGTGCTTGATGTTACTAGCTGCATATCCAGAATGGCAAGTTCGTGCCCGTGCTGAGGTGCTTGATGTGTGTGGTAGTGAGTTGCCAAATGACTCTATGCTTAGACAAATGAAAGTGGTATGAAGTAATCTAAATACCATATAATTGAATTTCAAATATACTTTATACCTGTATCCCTAACATGTATGCATATTCGATTGGCAGCTGACAATGATCATCCATGAAACGTTACGTTTGTACCCACCAGTAGCATTTGTGGTGAGAGAAGCGTTGCAGGATATAAGTTTCAAGAGAATTGAGATTCGAAAAGGGACTAATATTGAGATTCCAATCCCAATCCTGCATCAGCAGCCTGAACTCTGGGGACCAGATACTCATCAGTTCAATCCAGAAAGATTTGCCAAGGGCATTGCAAAGGCTTGCAAAGTCCCAAGTGCTTATATACCATTTGGCATAGGGAGTAGAACCTGTGTGGGGCAAAATTTTGCGATGATTGAACTGAAGGTGATTGTATCGATGATTTTGTCTAGGTTTACATTTTCGTTGTCCCCAGGATATCAGCACAGCCCTGTTTTTAGATTAGTATTAGAACCTGAGCATGGCATCTATCTGTACCTCCAAAGAATTTGACATATTTCTCTTCTTTGATATTTGTCGATGCCTGTAAATTGTAATCTATTAAGTTCAATTGACCTAAGAAAGGTTTAATGAGTAGTTCTTCAGTCATGTTACTTTTTACGAGCCATCTCCTAGAGCAACACAACAGAGGAGCAAGAGAAACTACTGTTGTTACTTGTGCTGTCAATAAATATTGCATTCATGCTATTCTTCCATTAGAAAACTCAAGGATACATGTTCCTTTCATTAATCTATTTCTGATCCTGACAAATAAATCTTTAAGTACTTGCCACAGATGCACCGAATGCTAATTAGCATCGGTGCCAAGATGAAGATTAAAGAATCATATCAGAGTATATGCAAGTCTTGATCATGAATCGCTTTGACATTAGAACTTTCAAGTGAATTCACCTGAGCATGAGAAGAGAAGTGTCTATAACTCTTCTTCGTTTACAAGAAGGATCAAAACACGAAGATTTGCATGAGGAAACTATCAAAAAACATAGCCCCAATACTCGCCTGTAAATCAACATTCAAATATCTTCAACGCAATCCTCATCATTTATTGCAAATTAATAAACCTATTACCAAAAACGAGCCAAAAGGCCACAACAAACACGATCACATTGATTCTAACATGAAGGATCTACATTATAGTTGCTTCTTGGAATAAGTTACATGAAAGTGTTATTAGCCTTATAAATAGTTCATAATGATAGCACTATAAACTTCAATCTCTTATGACTCATGAGAATAAAGATCGACTTCGATTGCGCTCCAGCCGAGCTTCCCTCTGCAACATGCCAGAAAATGAAATATCAGAAATAAAATGATATATCATGAAAATCAGTTCCCAGAAAAAGGGTTAAACGAAAAATCTGAAGGCACAAGAAAGGCATTTCTTAAAAAAACTATCTAAAACATAAAGTGGCAAAGACATTCCATGATGTCAATGTCAAAAACACCTAAAAACCATAGGTAATTGATGGCTTTATAATATCTTCCCTCCAACCACTACATCCCTGCATACGCACCACAAAATTAAATTAAAAAAGAGCTCCAAATAAAGTAAATATTGTTGAACTATAAAATTCCAAGAGACAAAAAAGAACCGGGAGATTGTGTTCTCTCTATAGATTCAGGTCTGAGTATAGGCTGCATTGACAGTGATCCAATCAAGGACTGGCTAGTGGCAAGAGTATACAATTTTTTTAGGGCAATGGCAAGAGTATATAATTTAACTAACACGTAAATGAATCTTAATCAGTATGAAATCTTACACCTAGACTTGTTTGCTTTAAACAGCTAAACAACTTGATCCCTTTCATAACTATTTACACAGTATAAAAGTCACTTGTCTCTGAGTTTTTTACAAGTTCCTTCACACCCATATAAGAAAAGTACCACTCCAAAGTGGCCACAGAAGAACCTCTCAAAGTCCATTTTACAGGGAAAAACTCTATATCAGAGGGGTAAAAGCATTTCGTACTTTCTTTCACATTACCAATTTCATCATAAAAAAAATTATCGTGCATTTATCAAAGGTTAGAACACATATACTACTACCATCCACCCTCATTCACATACATATGGATGTGGAAGAGAATAGTTAGCATGCATACCTCCTTTTTCTTGCATTCCTTGTAAACATCAAAATGTTCTTGGCATTTGCTCTTATCTGAGCTAAACTGTTCCAAACCTGCAAAGCGTTCACAAATTAATCAATTCCCTGAAACAACTGCATAACAGGATAGAACATACATCTTTGAATAAATTGATATGACGAAAAAACCTTTTCCACTAATTCTACAGACGATGAATGTGTATAACAATGATATCTCAAATATAATTGCAAGAACTTGATGCACAATGACTTGTGTGTATGAATATAGCCATGAACTCCAACAATCTGGATTAGTAAACCTAAATGCTCCACATTCAAAGGTCCTTCAAACCTTCCACAAAACCTTCATCAAGCTACTTTCATTGCTCTCTGATCGATTACCAAGTATTCATCAAACAAATTATGGAAAATTCTCAACGCAATTATCATTACAAATAAGTTCTGCTCAATTAACAAAAAACATATGTTTTTTAACTAAATTCTTGCGAATATAACTTATCTAACCGAAACAACCACAAGAATTCAATACCCAGATAATAAAAAGAGTAATATAATCTTACAAAATACGTTACATATCAAAATTCCAATAATGATCATGAGTATAATTTCTTTTCTCCTTGGAAAAATTTCAAATACAACAAAAACAGAATATGATCGGAAGAACAAAGTGGCAGTTGAATTTACATTTGAGCGAAGCAGTGTATTGAGGATAGCAATCGGAATCAGCAAGTTTTGCTGCACTTGGATACGCCGGTGTTTGAATTTTCGAATTTGCCATCTTGCCCTAATTTTCCAATTTCCGGTCTGCAACTTTATTGGATTCAATTGGGTATTTTCTCTATTTATTCTTCGGGTCGAATTCAACCGACCGACCATGAAAGAAAGTTGACCCGGAAAGGAACAGATCGGCCCATCTGAATTGTGGTCCATATCACTGGCCCAAATAAGAGAGATCTGCCTCTATTTGCAAAAATGGCATCCTTTAAGTTTTAGCCTCATTTTATAAATATTTTGCCAAAATAAACATGAAATAGAGATGAATTTTAATTTTTGCATCAAAGTGGATGCAAATCAATTTTAAGCGACTTCAAGTTTCATATTTAACAATTCTTGATGGTTATATTCAATTTAGACTTTTAAAAACTAATAAATTCACTATATATTTTTTAAATAATCAAATTTAACAATAGTATTTCTCAAGTTTTTTTTATTCCATCTGGTATTCGATCCCACATTGGAGTCCAACTAAATTCAAATTTGTGTCGGAAAGACCCACAACGTGGTAAACACTTTCTAACAAATGCGACTCCATACCTAAAGAGACTCAAACTCGAGACATCTAATTAAGAATGGAAGAATATTTACCACTCCACCATAACCATGTGGTGTCTTCAATTTTCTACGGAGAAAAGGGGGAGAAAAAGGAGCAACACAAGTCCAATGAATATCTATATATTTGTACTACTTTTCTTAATAGGGCCAAAAGTTAAATATCAATCCTTAAAGAGACATCAGGTGAAAATTCTTGCAATTATTTCACCTTTAATAACTTTAGAATATTGTTTTCAACTTATGTGGCGTAGTTAATTACTCACAAAATTTAAGAAAGAAATTAGGAGAATTTTTTAAACTTATTGTCTTAAATAAGTCATACGGTAATTACTTGTGTGATTATAAATTGGTTTCAGTAGAAAATTAGGAATAACTTTTCATTTGATTGACACGAGACACACCTACAAAAACAAGAACACTAACTAACAATATATAAACAAATTGAGTAATAATAACTTCTTCTTTCTTTTTAGTAATAATAACTTTTTATTTCTTTAAAACATTAAAAATTTGGGAAACAAATTGATTTTGTGAAAGAATTTATTTATAAAATAACATTTGGCTACAAGGGACAGGGCCCCCTCCCCAAATTTCCGGGGCCGGATTAAAACCATCATCATGATTACGTGGTAATGTGAATCACGAAGAACGTGTTCGATCATGAAAATTATAAATTAAAAAATAATATATAAAAATTAAATTTGTGTTATCATAAATATAAATTGAAGCTATTTTAAATATTTTTTATAAGTTATTTAAATTGAAAAAAAAAGAAAGTCCAAACTGAAAACAACTTTTTAGTTTTTTTTTTCAAATTTCAAAATTTTGTGATTTAAAATAATTTTAGAAATTCAATTAAAAAGTAAAAAAATACATTTTCCCCTCTATTACAGCTCAAAATAAAGCTACCTTCATTACTTTCCTGCCAAAAAAAGGCTCTTATAAAATCGTTGTTTTGCTTTTTCTTGTTCCCTCCTTTTGTCCCACTAAAATAGAGTAGCTGCAATACTTTCTCAAAAGGGTTCTTGAATTTTTCTCCATTTCAAGCTTCATAAAAACTCAAAATCTTGTATTCTTTTTAGTAGTAGTTTTTCATTTTCTTGATTGATGAGATGAATAGTAGTACTAGTGCTAGTAATAATGCTACAACAACTAGAACAAAGTTCATCAAATGTGTTACTGTTGGAGATGGTGCTGTTGGGAAAACTTGCCTTCTCATCTCCTACACTAGCAACACTTTCCCCACTGTATGTAAAGATTCAATTTTTGTCTCTGTTTTTTAATCTTGTTGGTGTTTTTGTTTCTTGATTTTTTTCTTTTTTTGTCTTTTATCTTTCCAGGATTATGTGCCAACTGTTTTTGACAATTTCAGTGCCAATGTTAATGTTGATGGGAAGATTGTGAATCTTGGCCTGTGGGATACTGCTGGTATGACAAACCCTTTTTTTGTTAGTATAAAAATCATCTTTTTTCATCAAAGTTGTCAACTTTGGTCTTTGCCATTCTTGTTTTCTTTGTGTTAACAGATTTTATTGCATATGAAATGCTGTATTGTTTCTGATTGTTATTTTCAAGTAAAGAAAGACAAGGGGGTGTTTGTACTTCAGTTAAGATTTTGCCTTAGTGCAAATCTTGAACCAGAATTGGTAATTGAAATGTGAATGTTGAACTTAAAGTAAGCCTTTGGCAAAATTGTTAACTCTTTCTCTTTCAAACAATCAAGGTTATGTTCAGCTTGAAGTAGTTTTACATTAACAAGTAAACTGTCTGCTTTCTGTTCACTTTGGCTAAGTGTTTAGAAAAGTTATCCCCAGAATGGTCATCCTCATGGTGGTCCTATTACTTAGCATGTGCATACAATGAAACTCAAATTGAGGGAAAAATTGAAATGAGAAAACCATATAATGTATGGATTCTTGTGATAAAATCTTATGGAACTTTGACATTGAAAAAGCTGCAATGAACCAGATTTGACCATTAGTACATAAGTAGTAATGACTAATGAGGAAGATAACAAGCGTGTCGTCTTCAAGAAGTCATTCTACATGATAAAATTGTGAGTGTTCAATTGCTCTCTTCACAGGTCAAGAGGATTATAACAGGCTTAGGCCTCTTAGTTATCGAGGAGCCGATGTCTTCCTGCTTGCTTTCTCTCTCATAAGTAGGCCTAGCTTTGAAAACATATCAAAAAAGGTATGCTTTTTTTCCCCTCATCTTTCAACTGTAATAGCTGTTCCAGTGGCTGTGTTGTTCTTTTGCTCCTCTGATCATGTAATCCTGACATCATTTTAACTTTTTTTTATTTCTTGTTATGTTGGAAAGTGGGTTCCTGAGCTAAGACATTATGCCCCATCAGTGCCTATTGTTCTAGTGGGGACTAAATTGGGTGAGTTTTCTTTCATTTTAAGATTCCTATACTTTACTAGTAGCACTTGAGAGGATATATGCCTTTTTCCCTTTGTTAAAGTGCTTTCCCCTTTTATTTCCGTTAAACACTTGTGAATTTGGCAGATACTGTATATTAAAATGAGTCCTGGAGTTTTACTAGTCTGTTAATGTTTAATCACAAAAAAAAGCTAACACAAACTATAATTTTATTTGCAAATATGGATTATGTAGTGGTAATATTGCACTACAGTTTTTCTTCTACTTACTGTTTTTTCATTTTCTTGAGGGGGAGACCTACACACTACATCGGTCTACACTGTATTGTACACGAGTTTATCCAAAAGCCCCCTTTGGAATATCCTCTGGACCTTAGCTAAAATATAACTAAGGGAATGGAGTGAACCTTCTCTTATATGTGCTTAACATGGGGCTGAAAGTTCTGGCAATTTTATAGGCAAGAAATTATGCCCATATGGTTTAATAGTTTGTTGTGCTCTGTTATCATATTCTTCTCGTAGACTCGATGCTTCATCTGTTTCTTTAGTTTCATTTGAGTACTTTCTCACCACTTAGTGTTCAAAGTCGACCGAACTGATTCAGTACTCCCACTCTCCCTATACTTCGAACTAAGACTCTTCTTCAAACATAGGTTCTCTATCTTTTATTCTTGGGGTACATAGACTACACCATTCTTTGGATAAGGCTATATAGAAACCAACAATTGTGAACTGCGGAAAGCCTTGTAACATGATCTTGTTGTGTTTTACAAGTGATTGTTTGACAATGGATAGTTAATCAATTTGTTCAGCAATGTATTTTTTTAACCAAAGGAAAAAAAGAAGAAGACATAGCAGTGTATGTTACATGTTTACTGGTATATAATCTTCCATTATCATATTATCTGGGGCCAATGAGCTGGTTGATGCAGAGAATGAAACTGAGCTTATCTATCACTCTTCATTTCTAAGTTTCTACCTAACCAAAGTTCAAATGGACAGATTTAAGAGAGGACAAGCAATTTAGAAGGGACTATCCTGGTGCATGTACAATTTCAACAGAACAGGTATGTATATTTTGAAAAAGAGGTATATGTATTAAATCTTTCAAATGTTCAATGTAGCTTATCCAAAAATCTGGTGCATGGGCCACCTTCTTAAAAAGAAAGGAAAGTGAAAAGGAGAACATAAACTAAGACTTATGTCCCAAAAGAAAAGGAAAACATGAAGAAGAGAGTCTTTAAAGTGTATGAAGCTGTCCTAATAATATGCTAAGAATCTTGTAGACTAAATATAATCTGTTGATAGTTTTATCAAAATGTCCAGCTCAAGAATACTTTGAGAAGGGGCAATGAGCCATTTCCGAGCTAGCTCATCCAAGAAACAAAATGGGAAAATTTGCACTTCTTTTTTTGGTCGAAAAATTCAAAACAATCTGCACAACTTCTTCTGCATATTGCTGAAGTGTACACAGACACATGGAGCCTACAACGTCAACCTCAGTATGAAAGCATCTGGGAATCGACTGTGGTCAGTCTTTGTAAAGGATAAAGAAAGTGTGTTTTCAAGGTCAAGGCCTTGGATGTTAGTGAGACAATGTCAAGTTTGAAAAAAAAAACATGATTAATTAAGTCATAGATTACCAAATCATGTAGAAAGGAAAATTCAGTCAAGTTTTCGTCTTCAAACACTTTTTCTCACATTACAAAATTTGTTGAGTTTTTACTTCTCTTTAAAACTACAGGGTGAAGAACTGAAAAAGCAAATAGGCGCAGTGGCATACGTTGAGTGCAGTGCTAAAACGCAGCAGGTAATATTTGAACCTTTTAGTATCATTGGAACTTAAAAAGATTTAGTACATGAAACATGTGACAAATTCTAGGTGCACTTCCAAAACAAGCAAAACAAGTTAGATGAATGCAGCTTGTTCATTTTACGATTATATATGAACCGAAGCCAATTGAGAAAATATTCTTTGTAATGTAGAATGTGAAGGCTGTTTTTGATACTGCAATCAAGGTAGTTCTTCAGCCTCCAAAGAACAAAAAACAGAAAAGAAAACACAAAGCCTGCTGGATACTTTGATCTAAGTCGCTGGAAGAGAGACGTTTGTACATTAATCTTTTTCCATTTTGGTGAGATGTTTAGCCATGCTATCCGTAGATTTATCACCTTCTCTTTTCTTTTCTCCCTATTTGCTTTAGTAAGAATGCCAGTTTTCTCATTTCATAGTATGTGTGATGTGTTTGTTGAGTTTATTGCTGGCTGCTTGTACATGGTTTTATATGATGGAAAAAAAAGTGGGAAGTTGTTTGTTTGTCAATGTGGTGGTATTGATGTAGACAGAATATGCTGTACTTTATGCAATGATCTGCATTTCATGTGTTGTTTTGGTTTCTGTAGATGGAAATATTCTTGACATAGCCTCTCAGAATATTCAGGACTTAAAATTGTTTTCTCTAGCCTAAAGAAGAAGCTTTCAAAGTAAAGTCACTCCTAAATCATTTTGGTAAATGGCATGTGATAGTTGGGAATAGTAAGAGTAGGGCTATGTACTTTTACTCGTCCACAATGAAATTTACATATCTTTTAAGGAAGAGTAAATAAAGTACATATTCTATTATGATACTCATATTAATGTTGGTGTATAGTCTTTAATGAACATGAGAAATGATTTTGAATAAGTAGTTAATGATAAAGGTAAAAACAATTATTGAAAAAAGAGAGAAAACGGTCAAAATGGTCCTTCATATATACCAGATTATTGAAATAGTCCATGATGTATATAAAAAATATGATCAATTTGGTCCTTATGTGACGGCCCGCCATATCATCATGCCACATAAGCACCACGTAAGTGCCACATGGCATAAAGTAGCCCATGTGGAGGGCTTACATTGGAAAAAGACTAGTTCTTGTGGATGATTCTAGAGAAACGTGGAGATTTCTCATGGAAGATTATAGAATTGCATAGAAGATCCTTAGAATATTCTAGGCATGTAGAGAGTTCTAGAGAAAAGACCTAAATGTAAATATGTAGGGACTTTCATAACCATTATTAATTATTTGTATATCAACCCTTAAGTTAGTAGTTTATATAGAGAGCATCCATTTGTAAATTCATGAAGCAAAAATCAAAGTTCTCTAGCAATCCTCTTGTGTTATCTCTACCATTCTCTTAGCGATTCCTAAAATTTTAGGCTATCGACATAGCAAGATCGTGAACAAGTGATGCAAGAACATGGGCAAGTTATCAAGTGTTGCACGTATACTTAGTAGAAGACTAAGGGGTCGTTTGGTAGAGTGTATTAGCAAAAATAATGCATGCATTAACTTTGTGTATTAGTTATACCTTGTTTGGTACACTTTTTGCATTAGTTATACACTCTATTGTGTATTAAGGAATGTATTACTAATACCATGGATTTCTAGGTATTAGTAATACAAAGGATTTTAACACTTGCATTAGATTAACTAATGACAAAACTACCCTCTGAGCCTTATCAAAACATTTTTCAATACTTTTCCACTGTAAACTAATGCTATTCTCAAAACGTAATCTTTGCAAAATGCAGTAGTAAAACATATAGATTATTGCAATTGTTAAGATTTTTGATACGGAGAACTTTTTTTTTTGATAAAATACTTTTGAAAATTTAAATAATGTTGCTGCTCCACTATGTACTTGAAAGTCAAAACACAATTGACAAAAGGGGGTATGAAGGGGAAAAATACAATAGAGCAACACACATACTATTGCTTCTAGAAAAAATAATAATAACAAAATATTATTGCTTCTAGGGAATGAGTTGATCAAAAATGAATATTGAGAACTTGAAATAACTAGTTGCTGGTGGTAGACTTTGAGGCACGGTTGGGGGGTTAAATGATGAGTATTCAAATGACTTGAATTACCAATGTTAAATGATTATCTTGAAGTGTAATTATGAGTTTCAATTTAGTTTTATTACACTTTTGATATACTTTCAAATCTTAGAGTGTGATGAGTAAAATTATTATAATAAGTTATTGATTTTGTGATTCGAATCCGTAATTTATAGGTATCATAGAAAACTTTATCTTACTCAAGTGCTTCTCTGGATCCTATCAATGCCAATATGCGGTGCACGCACCAAAAATAACAATATAAGTTTGAGCTTTTTAAAAAAAAAAACCTCTTTGTCAACTTTCCTCAAAAATATACTAAAAACTATTTAATTTATTTTTGGGGGAAAAAGAAGAACTAATGACATTTTAGCAAAGAATTCTATTGTGATTGTTTTATTAAAGAACCTTGTTGCAAAAGAAAGTGTACAAAATAAAAGAGTGGGGGTATTTTTATAAATAAATATTTTTTTAATAGACTTTATACAAGGTTTACAATTTCCAATACATCAAACCAAACAATGTATAAGAAATAATGCAAGCATTACTAATACTTGCATTACTAATGCAGACATTACTAATACATCATATTCAGCATTATTCTTATACACTCTACCAAACGACCCCTAAGGACATAACACTAGATAGAAGGACTTAGAGATCGAAAATTAGGATAGAATATTAGTAAATATTGTAGAAGTGTATAATTATTATTGCTCCCTTACACCTTTTATCATTACATGTTCCCTTTTCTTTAGTTACCATATTATTTGTTGTTGATAATGATCCTTTTTTCATTATTTTTAAAATGACTAGTTCACTACTGTATTTTCTTTTCAAATCTGTTTTGATATTATTTACGTAGTTGATCAAAGGTTTTGCGGAAACACCTTCTCTATATTGACAAGATAGGAATAAAACATTTATACATCTTCTATTTATAATTTTTTTTTGTGAAAGTACAATATATTATTATATTGCATCGCAAGGTCTATTTTTGGGTGAAAAGCAAAAACTATAGTTCATGAATTTACAGATAACGAAGTTATATATTCAAAACTCGCTTTATTAAAGCGAAATCTATAATTTAATTTACACAAACTCAAACCAGATGAAATGTCATTAATCACTGACTCAATCTGCTCCAATAATACATATTTGACTATTCTTCTTTTCACTATATATTAATGTCTTTTGCATTTATTAAAGTGAGGATACAGGATTAATATGTATTTTAAATCAATTATTTTTAATAATGATAAGTAAAATAAGAAGGATATTTTATACTTAAAAAATAGTAATATTGTACAAGTTTTTTTTTGAAGTAAAATAAGTCCAACATAAACTCAACTAGGTGGACCTCTTAAGTCTTCAAATTTAATGCTGTAATTTTTTTAACCATAAGATTTAGAAGTAGGCTAATAGCACACAAAATTAATTGAGATCTGCCATGGAACTGCAAATAAGCAAATGGACAAATGAAAGTTTGACAAGTTTGCATCAATGTGTAAAAGTCTAATGCATCTCACTTATTCGTATTTGAATTGAAACTTGACTAATTCTGTATCGCCTCAACCTCATATAAGACCCATTCAAAAATAAAATTTACCATATTTATTTTGACTAACTAATATTTAGATGTTACTTATCATTTATAAATAAATATAGTACGTAGCATTTTCCATTTTGCCATCTAGTTTGGGATAAACTTAAATACAATAAAAAAGTGTGTTCATGTTTTTTAATGTATTCTTTTATAATCTATTTATGTTTAATTAATCTGAAATTTTATCTGATCTATTACAAGACTAAGGTAAAGTATATTGTTTCAGTGTATGAATTTTTGACATGATATTGTGGAATCTTAAAATGTTTTCATGTTCAAGCTTTAATAACTAATATATACAAAGAGATTGTGATTGTGATTGAATTAGGACATATTATATTTACAATTGAATATCATTTATTTGGTCTCCATTCAAACATGTTGGATTTAACATAACCAAATTAAAATAGATTATATAAATTTTTACTAATTTTGACATTTTATTTGAGCTCTTTTAGGACCATCAAAGGATTTACTAACTGACACAAAAAAAATAATCACGTTGAAAATACTTCGTAACAAACAACTTTTCTATATTTACCTTCTCCTAGTTTCTATATATTTTGACACTAATATATAATTGTCTATCAAAATAATAATACTATAGTATATTATACCAAGTAATATGTTTTTTTTTTTTTATATATATATATAGTACATACCCTCCCCATTTCGATAACAATAATGACATATCCATATAATCTCATAAAATGAAATTCGAAGAATACACATAAATTTTACACAAAAGGGACCTTCCTAACTCCAACATTAACACTGACATATTTGTACAATTTCATAAACAAATTGAAATTCGAAGAAAATAAAGTCTACGTAAATTTTACTGTTTAAATACAAAAAGGTTGTTTACATGACCTTCCCAACTTCAACAACAACACTGACATATCTATATAATCTCATAAAATAAAGTTCAAAAATAAAATAAAAATATACACAAATACTATCATTCAAATATAAAAAAATTATTTACATGACTTGCCTAACCCTAACAACAACAATAATAACTTATTCATATAATCTCATAAAATGAAACCTAAAAATAATAAAGTACACCAGATGTTACTCTATATATACATAGAGTTTGTTTACATGACCTTCCTAAAGCAAAAAAGAACAAAAAACTTCCCTACCTACCCCACACCCCAAATCTCCTTACATCAATAACAAAAGGCAAAAAAATAAAAATGGATTACACCAAGAACTCCATCTCTACTCTTGCAATTATTTCTCTTCTTTTAGTTGGATTTATCTATATTTCTACTTTATCTACTTTTCCCCCTAAAACTTTATTGTCTTTTCAAATTAACCCAACAAACTCTCCACCTGTAAGTATCATTATCAATAATTTCTTTACCCTAATTTCATATTACTCCATGTGAATGTTAACTTTTTTTTTTGGGTAAAAACAGGGGATGGCGAGATATGAGCTTGAAGAAGCTTTAAAAAAAGCATCAATGGCGGAAAAAACAGTAATTATTACTGTAATAAACAAAGCTTACGTGGAGCCCTATAACGGCGAGTATCCATCGATATTCGATCTATTTTTGGAGGGATTTTGGGAAGGGGAGAGTACAAGGGTATTACTGGAACATTTATTAGTGGTAGCTGTGGATCAGACGGCGTATGAACGGTGTAAGTTCCGGAGACTTCATTGTTACCGGTTAGTCACCGGCGACGGGGATTTCGCCGGAGAGAAGATTTATATGTCGGAGGAGTTTATTAAAATGATGTGGAGAAGGACACGGTTTTTGATGGAAGTGCTTAAACTTGGTTATAATTTCATATTTACGGTACGTTCACTTTTTTCCAATTAATTCTAATTTTCATTTTAATTAATTTATTTAATTTTAATTTGATACGTAAGTTAAAAATAGTATGGAGTGCGGTGGTTTATATTTTATAAACATGTCATGTAAAGTGACGGTTAAGATTTTCCGTTTTAGATGAAGTAATTAACGTACATTTTGTTCTACCTGTCTTAGCTCAGCGAAATTTATAAATATTCGAAAAAAGAAATAGTATAATTTTGAATTTGGAAGTTGAAAAAAATATATGTATTCTAAAATTAAAATTGTGTTTCTATATGCATTTAGATTGAAATTTAAAGTTGTTTTTTTTAATGTAATGGGTAAAAGTTTTTAAAAAAAATAATAATTTGAAATTGGTTCCAGAAGAACATCTATATTTATTGGCGGGGCTTGTTTATAAAATATAATACGTGAGTCAACTTTTATATTTGAAAAAATATGAAATTTTATCTAATAATTTCAAACACTCATTTATTTTATAATTTTAAATCATGAGATAAAATCGCATGTTCAAACATCGGCTTACGTACATCTTAATACTTTAAGATCTTTCCCCTCTCCCCCTGAAAAGTACATTGCAGTTCTGATTTATCAGTAAAAGGATTTTAAAATTCCAATTTTTAGAAAACTTTACATAAAACTATATTTGATTGATTGTTATTTTCCGTTAAAATAAAATAAAATAGAAATCTGTGATGATGGCACATTTTGTCATTTTTTTTAATGTGACACGTGTTAGCAACTTAAGAAGTGTACTTGCCCTTTCTGATATTTACGTTTCACAGTTTTGAGACAAAATTTTCTTTTTCAATTTTCATGAACCATAGGCAGAGAGACAATTGCAATTTACCACACCAAAAGGATATGATCGAGTAGATGTGATTGTTTCTTCTTTAATCAGATATTTTGGGTTCGAATTTTGAGTATAGAAAATTTTTTGGTAGGAAATATTTTTCACCAAATAGAGCCCTATGCGGCACGACTCCGGAATAGTTGAGCTCCAGCGTCCAAAAAAAATATTTGCAATTTAATTTTTAATTTTCATCCTTTTTGGACCCACACAATTCTAATGGGTTTATTGGGCCTGATCCTTCTTTTCTACTAAAAGCCCATTTATAGATGACTTACCTAAGGCCCATTATAAGTAGAGCTAATTTTGCAATTTTGGCAGGACACAGATGTAATGTGGCTAAGAAATCCATTTTTGATGTTAAACAAGAGCAAAAAATTGGATTTACAAATGAGTACTGATCGGTTCAATGGAGACTCTTTCTCCTACTCAAATTCCATCAATACAGGGTTTTACTATGTGAGGTCCAACAGCAGAACCATCACATTATTCGAAATATGGTACGCGATGAGGAGGAACTCGAAGGGCATGAAAGAACAAGACGTGTTGGCCAAAATGTTACGTGAAGGTGTGAATAAAGAACTTCATCTTAGAATGAAATTCTTGGACACCCTTCATTTTGGTGGTTTCTGTAGCGATAATAAAGATGTTAAGTTAGTTATGACCGTTCACGCCAATTGTTGCCGGACCATTGAAGCTAAAGTGGCTGATTTGAAGAATGTACTAGTGGATTGGACGAGATTCAAGGAGGGTCATGTTGCTGCTGGTGAAAATAGCTTCGAATGGTCTAAGCATATTTCTTGTAACAATTCATGGCATGTACTAAATCCCACTTTGAGCTAGAGAGGATTCCTAGTCTAACAGTGCATTATTTAGAATAAAAATAGATATAAGTGAACAAGTAGAGTATACTATGATGTTTCGAGAGTTATGTTCAAAGAATTCTACAAAAATAATATCTAACTTCAAGAGAATCTTTTTTACATTGCTATCTTTTGAATCTTCTCTAATGGTTTTAACTTAATTACTTTATTCTAAATACTTAAGCGATTTTATTATTTATGAATTACGAATTGCTTCGATATACTAGGTATGCTACTATTGTTATTGTTGAACTGCTTTGATAAAAACGCTATTTATAATGACGATGTGTGCTAATTTTTATTTTTAAAAAATTAGAGGTTGAGTTTAATTTTTTCTTGATAGGTAAAAAGAATTGTTAAACTATGATTAACACTTCACATTCGTTTTGCTTCGAGCTCCGAATTACTCTCCCACTAGATTATCAAGAGTGTGTGTCATCAAGCCATCCACTATTTAAATTAAATCATCTTATTATAATAGAGATTACATGTATATTTCATAATTGTGGTAGAGATAGTAGATATACTGTGAAATTATCATAACAGAGATTACATGTATCTTTCATAATTATGATAAAGATAGTAGATATACTGTGAAATTATCATATCATAGATTACATGTATCTTTTATAATTATGACGGAGATAGTAAATATACTGTGAAATTATCATAACAGAGATACATGTATCTTTCATAATTGTGGTAGTGATATGTTGTAATCTTTATTATCCACAATTTAGTTAATTTCACAATGTATCTATTATCTCTCATCAATGTAATACATGTTTATATCTACTTGTAAATGAAGAAGGAAGACGGAGGGCATCACCTTGTATAGCAATGAACTAATAGACTTATAACAGAGGATTGCTTTTTACACCGCCCCAAAAATCAACACTAGCCATCATCACCTCCACAAACTATCATTACCCTTCTACAAGCATCATCTGCTAATAGCGTAACATCTCAAACTGACCACTAAAATCATAGCTAGATGCTGCAATCGATAGTCACCTCCACCACTGACCTTCAACATAATCGCTATCATCAACCTCTACTACTGTTTATTATATGTTGATACGAATTCAAGATTGATATTTAATCACCTCTACCATCAACCTTCAACATAATCACTATCATCAATCACCTCTACCACTATTTATTATGTATAGATATGAACTCAAGATTGAAATTTAATCACCTTCAGCATAATTGTTACCATCAACCTCTACGACTATTTATCATATACAAATATAAATTTAAGACTGAAATTTAATCACCTCCGCCCATAGACCTACAACTTGATCCTATCATCAATCACATCTACCCACTATTTATCATATGTAGATACAAACTTAAGATTTGAGATTTATTAATTTTTTTTTTTTGATGATCTCAAGTTAACATACAAATAATAATCAAATTTATGATAAACTCTAACTTCAAGAGAATCTTTTTTACATTGCTATCTTTTGAATCTTCTCTAATGCTTTTAACTTAATTACTTTGTTTTAAATACTTAAAGCGATTTCTATTATTTATGAATTATGAATTGCTTCAATACATTAGGTATGCTATTACTTTTATTGTTGAACTGCTTTAATAAAACGCTTTTTATAATGATGATGTGTGCTGATTTTTATTTTAAAAAAAATAGAGGTTGTGTTTGATATGTTAGAAGAATTGTTAAACTATGATTAACCCTTAATATTAGTTTTTCTTCAAGCTTCAAATTACTCTCACACTAGATTATCAAGAGTGTGTAATCAAACCATCCACTATTTAAATTAAATCATCTTATCATAAACAGAGATCACATGTATCTTTCATAATTGTGGTAGAGATAGTAGATACATTGTGAAATTATCATAACAGAGATTACATGTATCTTTCATAATTGTGGTAAAGATAGTAGATATTGTGAAATTATCATAACAGAGATTACATGTATCTTTCATAATTGTGACAGAGATAGTGGATATAATGTGAAACTATCATAACAGAGATACATATGCATCTTTCATAATTGTAGTAGATATAGTAGATATACTGTAATCTCTATTATCCACAATTTAGTTAATTTCACAATGTATCTTCTATTTCTTATCAATGCAATGCATGTTTATATCTACTTGATATATGAAGAAGGAAGACAGAAGGCATCACCTTGTATCGTAATGAACTAGTAGACTTATATCGGAGGATTGCTTTTTACACCGCCCCAAAAATCAACACTAGCCATCATCACCTCCACAAACTATCACCACCCGCGTCATCTACTAATAGCGTAACATCTCAAACTGACCACCAAAATCATAGCTAGTAACTGCAATCGACAATCACCTCCACCACTGATCTTCAACATAATCTCTATCATCAACCTCTACAACTGTTTATTATATGTTGATACAAATTCAAGATTGATATTTAATCACCTCTACCACCAGTCTTCAACATAGTCACTATCATCAATTACCTTTGCCACTATTTATCATGTATAGATACGAATTCAAGATTGAAATTTAATCACCTCCACCAGCAGCCTTCAGCATAATCGTTACCATCAACTTCTACGACTATTTATCATATACATATATAAATTTAAGACTGAAATTTAATCACCTCCACCCATAGACCTTCAACATGATCCTATCATCAATCACCTCTACCCACTATTTATCATATGTAGATACAAATTTAAGATTTGAGATTTACTAATTTTATTTTTGATGATCTCAAGTTAATATACAAATAATAATCAAATTTATAATAAATTATTTATTGAATTTCTTTTTTCTCTCTCTATATAAGGCAAATTAGGGTTCCAAAATTCCCAATTTTTCTTTTTCGGGGTGTGTTCTCTCTCAATTTTTTCTGATATCATAAATAGACAATAGAAGTTCCTCAATCTTTCAGATCATTCTTAATTTCCTCGAAGTTCCTCAAGATCCAATCTCTAGAGTTTTCTTGGAATTCTAGCGGCCGAAACAATGCCTCCGAAAGCTGTTAAGAAGATGCCGACAGGATCTGCATCGAAACGGGGCGGGCGGACAGCCCGAGGGACACCTAAATCACAAGGAAATCAGCCGGTAGTGGCGGCGGATGAACCGGTAAAAGTTGAGGTTTCTGCGGTGGTGGAGGAGAAGAAGAAGGTGGAGGTCAAACAAGAATCAAAACCGGTGGCTGACCGAAAAGCCGAGCCTGAGAAACCAGTGAAATCTGTGGAGAATCGGGTTGTTGCTGAGAAGAGTAAGTTTTATTATTTTCTTGTAAATTGGTGTTATATGAACTTTGTTGATGATTTTCTGGCCAGCTTGTTTGTATCATACTTGTTGACAATTATTCCTGGATATTATAGTACTTTGAAATCTTGTTGGTTAATTAAATTTTAAAAGTTCAGTACTGAAGAATATTGAATTATTGGGTGTCTTTTCTGATATAGTAATTTGAATTCTTGTTGCTTAATCACTATAAATAATATTTAGACTCTTTTCTGTTATAGTAGTTCGAATTCTCGTTGCTTAAGAAATTATAGAAAATATAGTATCAAACATTACTGTAGTATAGGTACAAAAAGCAGTTGCTTTTATGGGTGAGGTTTTGTCGGTGCGGGCACTAGATTTAATAAAACTATAAAAGAAGATTATCCAAGATAGGATGAACATGGGAGGAGAAAAGAGTTGTATATGAATTACACTATATGACCTGCTGAGAATTAATTGATACATGTTTGTCCCAATTAACAATTTCTGCTTTGGTGATTCTTGGTTAGAGCATGTAGCTGTATGAAGAAAGCAATGAAATAGCAAATCAACGAATCGTGATGATTAGCCATTTATAGTGATATTTATTCCCATAACATGTTTTTTTCTGTCTTATTTTTCATTCAATTTATATAATAAATCGTTGCCGGGAAAATAGAATTACCTAGTTAAGTTCTAGGCGCATACGGCTGTAAAACCATATGTGTCCACCTTTATGAGGGAAAGGTTTGGAATCAATTTGTAATTATAGAAAACTATAGAGGAAGTGTAGCTTCAGGATTCATTCATAATTTGGAGATGGATCAAATTGTTGTTTGTTCTTCAATGAAGGAGAAACCACAAAGGAGGGTTACAGTGACAATGGTGGTTAAGCTCTGGTGACCTTGGAATAAGAATCTTTACTTTGATGTGTTTCCCTTTCCATGGTTGCAACCCTCTTTTGGAGCATGTTTTCTTGATCAAGATATCAATTTTATTTCTCTAGATAGTTTCAAGTTGTTGACAACTTACAAGATTTACCATAAATCTGGTTACATGGGTCAAGGGGTTAGACCCTTCTATTTTCAGTTTATTTATGGGCCTGGATGGCTATTTTTTGATGGCAGAGGATGATGTGAAAGAGTCAGTTGATGAATATGAAAAAGGCGAGCGATTAGATTTGGAGGATAATGATCCTGAATTTGAGCCTGAAGAGTATGGAGGTGTTGATTATGATGAGAGAGGAATTGAACATGAGGATGTTCAGGAAGAGAATTATGAAATAGAGGAGGATCCCCAAGAGGGAGATGATGGTGAAGAGGAGGAGGGTGATATGGTTGAAGAGGAAGTTGAAGAGCATGAGGAAATTGAGGGCGAGGAAGAAAATGAGCATGCATCAGGGGAGGATCATGAGCATGCTGAGATGGTCGATGCAGCTGAGGATGCAGAACATCATGAAGTTGCTAAAGAAAGACTTAAGAGGAAGGAATTCGAAATTTTTATTGGTGGCTTGGACAAGGATGCTGTTGAGGATGACCTCAGGAAAATTTTCAGTCAAGTTGGTGAGGTAACGGAAGTGAGACTCTTGATGAATCCTCAGACAAAGAAGAATAAAGGATTTGCATTCCTGCGTTTTGCAACAGTGGAACAAGCTAAACGAGCTTGTATTGAGCTGAAAAATCCAGTGGTACTCTCTTGATTCTGTAGTTATCAGAGCGCCTGATGTTCATTACTTGATAAAGCTTGTTTCCTAACATACCAACTTCCAGGTGAATGGCAAAAAATGTGGTGTTTCCCCCAGTCAAGACAGTGATACCCTATTCTTGGGCAACATATGCAAATCTTGGACAAAAGAAGCTGTAAGTAGACACAAGCAAAATTCATATGGTCATGAAACATCGACTTCTTAAGCTCGAAGAGCTGCTTAACTGCTGTCTGATATATGTTTACTTCCACTCCAGTTAAAAGAGAAGTTGAAGCATTATGGCATTGATAATGTTGAGGATTTGACATTAGTTGAAGACACTAATAATGAAGGAATGAACCGGGGCTTTGCTTTTTTGGAGTTCCCGTCACGCTCAGAGGCCATGGATGCTTTCAAACGTTTACAGAAGAGAGATATTGTGTTTGGAGTTGATAGGCCTGCAAAGGTTTCTTTTGCAGATTCATTCATTGACCCTGGAGATGAAATTATGGCACAGGTAAGCTCTTCGGACCCATTTATCTGTTTTTGAAAAGGACTGTGGCTCTGGCCAAGTTTGGCTAATATGTCTTCCAAATGGAGTTGGTTACACTTAGCTTATTGGAGGAGCTTAGTCATTTTGCGGTGGACTATTTGGTATATACTATTTTTGAACTTGTTACTGAAGTAGTATATCCTTTGATGGTTTGCTTCCTACCCTCTTATTTTAGTACCTTATGCTTCAACAGGAAAGAAAGATGGGTGAGGCTACTGATTGTATTTTTACTGCTAGTTCAGTTAGACTGGATAACTGTGTTCCAGTCTGAGGTTCTTTATATTTTTTAGCCTTTCTTGGTCGGGGGTGGGGGTGATAGAGGGTAAGCTAAGTGATTTTTTTCCCATGAAGGTGCTCTTCGGATGACTTTGTAGCTTTAATGTAGATCTTGCAGTGCAGCAAGTCATTATTTGACAATCGATGTGTATTGATTTTAGGTTAAAACAATTTTTATTGATGGTCTTTCTGCATCTTGGGATGAGGATCGTGTGCGAGATTTACTTAAACAATATGGCAAGATTGAAAAAATTGAGCTTGCCCGTAATATGCCTTCTGCCAAGAGAAAGGATTTTGGATTTGTCTCCTTCGACACTCATGATGCTGCAGTTATTTGTGTCAAAAGCATTAATAATGAAGAGTTGGGGGAAGGAGATAAGAAGGTCTGTCTTTTTTGTCTTGAATCTTATCTGAACATGTCCTTCTTGTGTGTGCCTGCTTATAGTTGTATATTCCAGGTCAAAGTTAGGGCCAGATTATCACGACCACTTCAGAGGGGAAGAGGGAGATATGGTGCGCGTGATCTGCGACCTCGACGTGGGCTGATGCGTGGCCCCCCTGCTCCTTGGGGTCGTCCAGTCTCTCGCAGACTCCCTGTTCGTGGATCTAGAGTTAGTTCACGTGTCCCTCCCCTTGCCGATCGTAGTTTTAAACGACCTGTCGCAATGAGGGATAGGCGGCCAGTTATGACCCCTAGGGGCAGACCTATGTCTCCACTATCCAGCAGGTCCTATGACAGGAGACCACCTGGTATGTGATCAGTTCTTAACTTTTGTTTTGCTCTGCTGCTTCCACTCTACTTTCTTTCTAGATGACTAAAATTGAATTGCAGTTCCCTCATATTCAAAGAGTAACTTGAAGAGGGAGTATGCACGACATGAGGAAATTCCTCCTCCTAGAAGCAGAGCCACAGTGGATTATCCTTCTAGGTTTCCCTCCAACAGACGTGTTTCCTACAGGGATGACTATTCCTCTCGCAGCTCGGGATACTCTGATTTTCCTAGAGGTACTGCTCGCACAACGACAAGGAGAACTTATGTTGATGATGATTATGAACAGCGGTATGAAAGACCTCCTCCTGCATATCGTGAGGGGAGAGGTAGGGAATATGACTCCATCTCGGGCTCCAAACGTCCATACAGTGCAATGGTATGTAGTCTTAGCCAGTGTGTCAGATGTTACTTAATGCAGTGGGATATTTTGATGTTTGTAACATTCTTGATCTACATAAGATGTAAGATCTAATTTAGTGTGTCCACATGTCAGGATGATGTTCCTCCCCGCTATGCTGATGCAGGACCCCGACCTTCTCGTTCTTGTTTGGATTATGAACTTGGTGGTGCTAGTGGCACACAATATGGGGATTACAGTGACAGGTGTGCTGTTATTCTATTGAGATGATAGTTATCTCCCTTGCAATTCTAGTGTTATACTGACTTTCTATTCCTGAATAGCAGTAGGCTAGGGAGATCAAATGCTGGATATAGTGGCAGCCGGAGTTCCCTTTCTGGTCAAGATTCTCATGGAATGTATAGCAGTCGTCAAGGAGGCTATGGGGGAGGTGAGTTTTTAGTGTTCTTTGAAAAATCTGGGGCTCATGTGAACTGTAGGTATTATAGTGTTCGACTTTGGGTAACTGTCTTAACTTCTTTTTGGGGGTTTACAGGCTCCTATGATGGCAGTGCTGTCAGTGGAATGTATTCATCTGGCTATGGTGGCGATTACATGTCTCGTAGCAATGATGTATGCTTTATTTTGACGATTATTTGTCTGGAGCTTCTGTTTTGATTGCGGACCACTGTATTTATGTTAGTCTGTTGAAATTTTCAGGTTGCTGGTAGCTCTTACTCATCAGCCTATTCCAGCCGTAGCATGGGTGGTAGTGGTTATATGGGCAGTGGTGATTCTGGATCTTATTACTAAGGTACGTCACATGTTAAAAAAGCTTGTGTTATTTGATGTTTATTTTGTTCTCGTGTACAGAGTATCTTACTGAATTAGCAGTTCTTTTTCCCTGTTAAGTTGTGGGGAAGACGGAGTTACAAAGTTCATACTTATGTTTCTTCTAATAAGAGCTGCAGTGGAAGATGAGGAACATTTAGTCACCACAAATTTGTTTATGGTACAGATTTGAGTTGGACAAAAAGATTGCAACTGGACGTGTATAGCTGGAAGCTCCCTGTGCAATTGGATCCCACCAGAAGAAGCTGGAGTTGATCTGTTATTTAGCCTCATTATTTAAATAGGGTGAGAGTGTCTTAGTTTTAGGTTGTATTGCTCCAGAGCATGTTGGATTCTACTGTGGGGAAAAGAGACATCTGGTCCTTTCCTGCTGCATGGAAAATTGAGCTTTTTAGAGTACACAGACACTGGTGTTTAAACAATGCAATGTTTTGTTATGATATCTCCATGTAAGAATTTACTGGAATAATAGAGGAGGTATCCTGCATGATTATTTCAAGCGCAAATGGTTCATGAAAGTGCAAGTTCCCTATTATCTGGTTAAGATCCCTTTAGATATATTGCGTGCGGGTCATTAGGATAGTTTCTGACAGCATTATATCCAGTTGTTGGATATTCTTCTCACAAGAATGCATAGTGTCGAAAAGAGATTCGTTTATGTGCTCAAAGTATCTGGTATTATATTTTAGTTAATGGATTGACACGCATTCTGAAATATCATTAACATTGCTTTTGAAGGTCTGAGATTACGATTGTAGTGAAGGGAAAATAAGTATTTGGTTAGATATGCTTGTAGATAATGCAATCCTGAAGCAAAAGGAAGAAAGTCATTTATTGTTTGTTAGTTGCTCAATTTACAAAACCAACACTTATTCTTGAATGGAAAGAAAGAAATTGATTTCTGTTGTGTGTTCGCGAACCCCATCATTGTGAATTCTCTGTGCACAAGTCTTGGTGCTTCTTTATGTTGCTGTAGTTCTTGGATTTTGAGCTGCTATGAAGTTCTTATTGTTGGGCATAAAATATTGTTGTTCTAATGTGTCACGATCCAGGGGTACACCCTAGATGTAACATGGCGTACTAGATCCCGAAAGGCCTAACACAAGCCACTTAGCGTATCATAACATAAAGTAATTAAAAATGATGCGGAAATTCTAAAACTTTTTCCATACAATCGAAGTCTTTATAAAAGCAAGCGGAGGTCTATAACACTTTGTCTCAACCCATCTAATACTCTTGAATAATACCTTGGGACGCAACCCATACAATAGTCTAAAACATAAAAGAAAGACATAAAGGAAAGGTGGTCACATCCTCAATACTATGAGCACTCTCCAAGTCTTCAACTCCTTTGCCTACTAGAAACTTATCCACAAGAATGGAACTCAATGTTGCCGGACCCTACACTTGGAAAAAATGTAGGGAAATATGGGTTAGTACAAGAATGCACAAAGTATGATAGCCATGCATAAAAATCTTTAAAACATGCTAAAAGGGACATTTTAGTTGAAACCATGCTATATGCCAATTTTGAACATCATCATAGAGATAGTTGGAAAACGTAACTCATAAACATAACTCATATATAGATCATCATAGCATAAAGGATGACAACATAATCATAAGCATAACCTCCATCATAGACATAATGTAAACATTAATCATCATGAGGCATAGTTCATATACATAGTCAATACTTAGATCTTCATGTCATAAGAGAACCATCTCATAAGTAACCCT
>JAJONR010005625.1:0-49940 GCA_029582245.1 Solanum etuberosum | reverse complement strand
TATATATATATATATATATATATATATATATATATATATATATATATATATAGAGAGAGAGAGAGAGAGAGAGAGAGAGAATAAAAAGAATCCTCAATTGAAAAAGGAAAAAATCATACCATTCAATTAAAAAAAAAAATCATTAACAATATGAGCCATTAAGAACCAATACAATATTATATATTAATTTTTGAAAAAAAAATATCATCAAACTAATTATTTTTCTTATATAGCTAAGAATCAAATAAATTGATTCCTCTTACAGTTTCATATGTCACAATTACATAACAATGATATGGTAAAAACACATAATTTTAACCCTAAATTTTTAATTATATTATTTAGATATAGAAATTATTTATAAGTCAAAAAGTTGTTTCACAATTTTGAGAATTCAATTAACAAAAAATCAACTATTTTATTTTATTTTATAACATCTGCAATATTACTTTTTTTTGACAAATTTAAATTTTTTCTATTTCTTTTGATTAACTTTTTGATTCTCTGCCCCTTTTTAATTAATTTTTCCCTTAATAAATTTCTCTCCTATAATATATATATATATTAGGTAATGCAAAATATATTTTTCAAAATAATAGTAATTATTAAAAGTAATGTTTATTAGTAGAAACATATTTAGAGACTTTTAATTAATTTGAAATTTCTAAAATAAGATAAACAGAAAATATGTCATATAATAAAATTAAACCATAAAAATGGTGGAGGATTTTACTTAAACATACTTTTGTTTATTATTAAAATATGTATTGTTTTTTTTTAATTTTTCTTTTATTTTTATCTATTTATTTATTTTTATTTAATTTTTATCCTAAACTCACACCCCTTCATCTTTCATAACCTCTATACTTAATAAGTACTTATTAGTAATACCTATAACTTCCAACTTTATACCTTCATAACCCCCAATTACTTAATGTTCAAGCTTGTGACATCTTAAAATCACATCAAAATAATATTTCTATCCAAATATATTTATTTTGAGCTTAATTGTCCTCTACTTTAATTTTGTAGTGCAAAAGCTATCGACAAAGACTACTTTGTGTAATTATTTTTATTTCTAATAAGGAGGATACAAAATAAGATATATAAAAGAGCAAAATTGAATTGAATTTTTTTTTATGAAATTATTAGAGCAAGATCATTAATAAAAGTTAGCATAAAAAACAATTATCGAAAAATATTAAAATGTGTTTGTGGATACACTTAGTGGCGGGAGATGATCAAAATTATTATGAAGTTATTTTAAATTTTCAATAAAATATGAATCATGAAAAATATAAGAAAAAATAATTAAGAGAATTCATTTTTGACATTTTGCATAAATTAGTAAAAAGCTAACTTGATTATGTTAAGATACAATGCTAATTGTTAATTTTTTTTTAAAATATAAATTAGTAAAAAAGTTAAAGACAAGCTAACTTGATTCTTTTAGGATACGATGCTAATTGTTACTGTTTTCTTAGTGGAATTAAATAAGCAAAGATGAAAAAAATGAAAAAGAAAATAAGAAAAAAGGGAAAATCGAAAAATAGTGTTGAAATAAATTCAAAGAAACGTGGAATTCTAGGAGAGAATTTATTAAGGGAAAAAATAATAGAGATAATTATTCCAAATATACTCATTACTTAACCATTCATCATCCATTATAATTATTCTAATATTTACTTAACTTTTTATCTTACACTTTAATTATATGGAAATATTATTTATCGTTAATAATTATAAATATTCCTATTATTTGTGAACATTTTTTTTATATTTACCTTATTTAAAAAAAAAAAACAAGAGTCTAATTATAAGCTTTTATTAGATATTACAAGAATTATTTTTTTAATCTTTATAATATAAAACCTTTTATCATTCTTTTATAACTGTTCATTTATTACTTATTTTATTATGTATTTTAACCACAATATATAACAACAATATATTATTATTTTTGTTAATCCTATATCACCAAAAAATATTTTGCAGAACTAAAATCATGTATCACCCGTTTCCTTTCCAAAGAATCAACATATATAGAAAAATCTTTAAATTTTAATATACAATTAAAGTACTCTTTTAACTCTTCAAATTATAAGTGGCTTATCTATTACAAATAATTTTTCATATTTCTAAGAGCATGTTTGGATGTGTTACTATTTTAATTATTTTGACATTTTTAAAAAACATTTAAATGACTAAACGTCATAGCCCTTATCTCCACCATGTCATACCCCTACCTCCTCCTCCCCACCCCTATAGTATTTGTTTAAAGCAATATACAATTTTTTTTTAAAATAATATTTTTGAAAATAACTAAGAAACCCTCTTATTTTTCTAGGAAAAAGTTGGGTTTTTACTCTCTTTTTTGTGTTCGTTATGTGAGGGGAAAATATCATTCTAAAAACATTTGTGTATAATCTATACAAACAAGTATGGGAGATGATGGTGGCTGTAGAGGTGTGGGGTGATGGGGATGGGATTAGACGCTAGAGGGGTGAGGGTAAAGATGAGGTAGGGAGGACACAATCAACATGTAATGCCACATGTGAAACTCGTTTTCTCTATTTTTATGAGAGAATTCATTTTGAAGGAACTTGTATCTCAAGAAATATTTTCCAAAACTTTTGTCTAATCGAACATAATACAAAACTCACCAGTGTCATCTCAATAATGGGCACATGCTGACGATCTTGACAACGAAGGATTCTTATCTTTCACTTAACGTTAGCAAATTCGGTATTCAGTTTCAGTTTATCCGATTATATTATGCAAGTCAACCTGGATTAATTATAATATCCCATAACTGTTCTGATTACATCAAAGTCAAGTTGAATTTATAAAATCTTCCGTCGAATAATTGACACCATCAAAACGCGTTTGTATTATATAATTCAGTTTCTTGTTCCAGTCTGGTATTTAACTTCCTTTTTCTGTTAACTACTTATTATAATTATGGAATTAATGGGATGTATTACAAAATGACATGACATGGCATTTTATAAGTTTTTTCATTTTGTTTTAAGGTGAGGACTAAATTAAGAGGATTTTTTCTCCTACTCAAGCCTAACTACTTCGTATATATAGCAAGGGTTCTTGAATCAGTGAAGTAGGTACCTATTACTTTCTATTAGATCTAGGTAACTCTGTTCCATATAATATATGCCTAAAATATCTCTTAACTATGCGAATTAGTATAAAATTATCCTTCTTCTACTTTTCGGGCCTAAAATGCCCTTGACGTCAATCTTTTGGCTCTATTTTACTCTCATCTTTAGCCACCCAAATTCATTAATGACGTGTCACTATTTTATTGGCTACCCTACTAATTAATTTAACTAATTAAAAAACCCATATACCCATCCAAAAAAGCCCCACCCATTTTTAACCCAATATTACCCCGATATTAAAAAAGGGGGCATTTGACTATTTTCTCAACTCTTCAGGTTAAATGATCTGGGTAATATTGGGTTTAAATATTTGGGTTAAAAATGGGTGGGGCTTTTTTGGGTGGTTATATGGGTTTTTTAATTAGTTAAATTAATTAGTAAGGTAGCCAATAAAATAGTGACACGTCATTAATGAATTTGGGTTTTAAAGATGAGGGCAAAATAGAGTCAAAAGATTGACGTCAAGGACATTTTAGACCCGAAAGATAGAAGAAGGATAATTTTATATTAATTCGTATAGTTGAGGAATATTTTAGGCCCTTTCCCATATGTGATGCTAAAAAGTACCACGTACGTATTGTGTTTGCATTTCCACACTACTCCTTTTATTCCCATAAAAAAAAGATCTTTGAGATGCTAATCCACACTTAATACAATTTCATTTATTATATATGTAATGTAAAATATTTGTGAAAAGGAAATGAACTTTCCGCCTAATAAAATGTAAAAAATAGGTCATAAGGTAAGAATTGACTAAAATCATGTAAGAAAATTAATATTTCGATTCTAGGCTCTCAATATCGATGACTAAAATATGAAATGTGGATAAGAACATATTAATCAAGAACGCAAATTGAGATGAATCTAGCTCTAAAGATATAATAATAATAAAAAACTTAAATCTCACTCAATCTAAGAAATTAACCAATAAGGTTAGAATTATCCAAAATTAAATCAGGAGATCGAATATTCATCAATAATCAATGTGAAAAATCTAACAAATAATTGTCAAAATTATTTTCCAATAGCATGAATTATTTAGGCTTAAGACCATTTCCAACCCAACTCTATTTTACTCTCTATTCTCTATATTTGGAGAGTAAAGTAGAGAATGGACACTCTAACCCACCTCCATATTAATCTCTATTCTTTATTTATAGAGGGGTGACTACTATTCACCTCTCTATTTCACTTTTTTATTATTTTGTAATGAACATATTATTTTATATATAATGCTATTAATTAAATATCTAATATTTGTAATTCTTTTTAAATATAATAAAAAAAATTAAGAAATATATTATTTTTCATCTCGAATTGATGATATTTTTTTAATTTTTTTTTTGTCACTAACATAATTGGAAAATCTATGATTTGAACAATTTTTAGCTAAACATAAAAAAATTAAGGACAAAAATGCTCATTTTTAACTCTGTAATGCATTAATAGAACATTTATGGGAGTAACGTCATAATCTTGAAAGTTGAGTATTTATGTAATTGTATTTCATTAATGATTTCTTTTATTTGAATTGTCCATTAATTTGTATATTATAGAATATTTGCTGGCAATTTATGTTATTTAAAAATTTAGAATAAAATGTAATTTTATATTAAATAAAGAATTTGAAAAATAAAATAGAATATCACATGAAAATTATATAAAATGATTATTTGGAAAAATAAAAAGAAGAAGAAATGATTTATATTATGAAATAATAAAATAAGAATGAAATAAAAATAATAATATAATATTGAGGAGACAAAAAAAAGATTATTTTTTAGAGAAAAAAATGGAGAATTGGATTGGAGTTGATTGTAAAAAAATAGAAAACTCTATATTTGGAGAGTAAAATAGAGGGTAGGGTTGGAGATGCCCTAACATGCTAACTAGAGTTGTCAAAAAGGGTCAACACAGCCCCACTCGGTCCAAGCCTCGCGGGCCAAAGAATTTGATGGGCTAGGACGGGTTGACCCTTCTTTTGGAAGGGCCTGAAAGTACTCAACCCAACCCAACCCTAGAAGGATTGCGGGCTGGGGTAGGTTAGCTTCTTTTTTTTCAAACTTAAAATTTTGTAACATCAAGAAAATGAGAGGATTTTCAAATCAAATATGACAAATAATGGTGTTTTTTCAATAACACTAGCAAAAATCTAGTTGATTAACATGTATCTAGGATACCAAATACGCGAGATACATGTATCTGGTGTGATGCATCTCAGATACTCGAGTGAGATAAGAGAGTGGCGAGTGAGATAAGAGAGTGGCGAGTGAGATGGGAGGGAGGCGAGGGCGTGAGATTTGTCTATGTATCCTACATACATACGAATCCACTTAGATAGAGTGTATCTAGAACAAATTACACATAATTTTGAATCCATGTATCTGAACGCAGCGAAATTTGGTAAGATTCGTAATATACAATAGAGCGTGCCTCTAAGTAATTAGCTCATACATTAGCGAATTTTTTGTAAGTTACCCTTAGTTTTAGCCCATGGGCCGACCCCAGCTCGACCTTGATCAAGTCTCAAGGGCCAAAGACTTATATGAGTCGAGTTTATAAGTCCTAATTTTAAATAGGCTTGAAAAATCTTATCTCAACTCTATCCTAATGACGGATTGGATTAGGCCGGCCCCATGGGTTAAACCCATTTCGACGGCTCTAATGCTAACTAATAGGCTTACTTCATTAGGATAGGATTAGTATGTTTACACCAAATTGTGTTAAATGTAAACCATTGATATTATATTATTCCAGTTGAATGCAGCACTGAATAATTTGACTGAAAACTGTGTCGGCGGTGGATTCCTTCAAAATTATGAATGAAGCTAAGTATTCGATTTGCTTATTAGTGTAAATATAATTGATTAGTATTTGAATTCTATCATGTCCGGTGGTTGGCATCTACTTTTGGCGGTGCTTAACCTGTTGTGGTCATTGGTCCAGATGTCCCATAAAAGTTCAAACTTTTTTGTGTTGCTTTTGCTCCATCAAATAAATATCTGTTCCGTCGTTGTTAGTTTCAAGCAATTGGAAAAACAAATATATCTCTCTCTAATAAGCGAGTGGGTAAATCATGATTTTTGTCTGACAAGTGACAGGGATAACTAGTCTTTGGGGCTATCCAACAAGACATACTTGCCCAGCTTGTATTTTACCCAATTTCCATTCATTGCTTTCTCCGCTGCAACTATTTTCCCCAACAGAAGAATTGCTTCAAAATTAGGGTTTATTGCTACTAGTTTTACAACGATTGCTCCAACGCCTGATGTAACTGTATTTTTTGGTTTCAATTTTGAAATACGAGTTAATTTCTCAGATCAGTTCTTCTATTTAAAAACCTCATAAATGGCTCTTCATGCTACTGTTTTCTCCTTCACTGGAGTTTCTACTTCAAGTAAAGCTTCCAGAAGTTCTTTGCTTTCAGTTTTTCCTGCTCCTAGAAGATGCACTGTCAAAGCAGCTTCCCAGTATCCGCCCAGCTTTCCTCGATGTAAACTTCAAGGTGTTCATCTTTTAAATTTAATCTACTTTCAGACTGGATTTATCATTTATATGTGTTTGTAGAAAATTTAGTTAGTTTGCTTCATAACTTTTTGTATTTATACTTTTTACTTCAACTGTAATTACTTAAGGAAGAGCATTGCCAAGTGACAATGGGCCACTAGAGAAGGATGAATCTTCTCTTGTTGTGTGCTTTGGAGAAATGCTCATTGATTTTGTTCCGACTACAAGTGGGCTTTCATTGGCTGAAGCCCCTGCATTTAAAAAGGCTCCTGGTGGTGCACCAGCTAATGTTGCTGTTGGTATTTCCCGTCTTGGTGGTTCATCAGCTTTCATTGGCAAGGTATAATATTGCAAAACTACTTTTTTTACCTTCTTTATGAACTCGATGTGCTAAACGTAGGTTTGAAGACTCTATAACAGTAGATAAGTTTATTCAAGTTCAACAAATGTTTAGACAGTTAGCTTTTCAGTCAAGTACATGTATGATCTTCAAGTTGGGCTACTTATCCTTGACTATTAGGACCAATTCCAGGCTGTAGGAGGAGGCAACTCTTTGTTGTTGTTTAGTTCCCTCTATTCAAAACATATGGCACTGTCTGGTTACTGAAATAACTTTAGAAGCTGCAAGACGATTCACTTAGTTGGAACTATCAATCTTTAATGCATGGTTGAAATTTTGTTATATCTGAATAGAAAATCTGCCACTTGCTGTGGAAACATTAATTGCTCCAAAGTATCCCTTGTACCATGGTGATCCGGCATCTAATGTTATGCGCTTTTCAAATACCTATTTCTTTGGCATACTAATTACAATACTGATATCATATATCTTAGTCTATATCATTAATGAAGAACAGCTTTGCTGTCATCCGAGACTCACTACTCCAAACTAATGCATTCAAATTAGGAAACTGATCATAGTATGCAGCAGGGTCATCTTCATTCTGCCCTGGAGGTTTTTGATAATTTGATTGACTGTTGAATTATCATACTCTGCACAAAGTTGGCTCGTTCAAATATTTCTTTTGCTGGGTTGTGAAAATTAATTAGAAAACATATGTGAAAATGAAAATAACCTATCAAAAAGAATACGTGAAGATGGGTCATCAAAACGAATATGTGAAGATGATATAAATTAGAAAAACATAGGCCTATTCAAATATATTAAGCATTTTATGATATATACTTATAACTTGTATTCACAATCAGGTTGGTGAAGACGAATTTGGTTACATGCTTGCTGAGATTTTGAAGGAGAACAATGTCAACAGTGATGGTATGCGCTTTGATCCAGGTGCTCGTACTGCTTTAGCATTTGTAACACTGAGAAAGGATGGAGAACGTGAATTTATGTTCTATCGTAACCCGAGTGCTGATATGTTGCTTCAAGAGGATGAACTTGATTTAGAGTTGATCAGGAAGGTACATGAGGTTCTTTTATCCTCGAGATATAAGTGTTTCATAGTTTCATTATAGCAAAAGAATAAAGATGGACGAGAAGAGCAAAATATAGGATCATAATATGAAACTGAAATTGGTTATGGTTCTTACATGAGATACCTCCATTCATAAGACCTTCTGTATTCATCCTCTTTGTTACTTCTGCTAAGAGTAAGTTATCTTATTTATATGACTATTGAATATATTAAAAACCTTAAGCAGTTCATGATTTGGTTCTAAGATTACCTTCCAATCCAAATCTTCAGATTTTTGAAGACCATCTTATTGAGAATGTATGAGCATTTCGTATGCTTTCTGGAAAGCATGTTATTCAAATAGTCCGCCAAACTTTAGCAATACTTCTATACAATGTTGTTTTCCTTATTGCAACAGTTTGATCATGGATACTTTACATTTCTTCTGCTATTTCTGGTGTGAACTCTTACTAGTAAATTATATTTAGATAGTCAACTTGATAGTGATACCCAGTGATTCCTATCCCTTATGACAGGCAAAAGTTTTTCATTACGGTTCCATAAGTCTGATTACAGAGCCATGCAAATCAGCCCATATTGCAGCTGCAAAAGCTGCGAAGGATGCTGGTGTGATCTTATCCTATGATCCCAATTTGAGGCTTCCATTGTGGCCATCTGCAGAAAGTGCTAGAGAAGGAATCCTTAGCATATGGGATACTGCTGATATAATTAAGGTACTTTGTTGCAAGTGTCCAATGTAAAATCTTACTACTTGTTAATGGAAATATAGTTAATCTCGATCGAGAGTCGATCTGGAAAGTCTGAACTTTCATATGAAATGTTACCTATGATGTTTCAGCTGCTTGTTATCAACAGATAAGTGAAGAAGAGATTTCGTTTTTGACACAAGGAGAAGATCCTTATGATGATAATGTTGTTCGTAAGTTGTACCATCCAAACCTCAAGTTACTCCTCGTCACAGAAGGTCCAGAAGGTTGCCGATATTACACCAAGGTGAGCTTCTAAGATGTGGTAAAACTCAGCGTTATAAAAATTATTCAACTCTGCTGCATGCCTGTTTGTTCTTCTAGGCAAATTGTAATTGCTACTACATCCCACTCTACACAAATTGATGTGCTTAAGCAAATGATGTTGTAATTCTTTATCATGAAGTTAAGAAATCTCTGTATTTGTTCCTTATATCTTCAGATGTAAAATTCATCTTGTTGTTTCATAACTTTATAAACTGTTACAACATTTATTAAATATACAATCTGCTATTGGGTTATCGATATTTGCACGCATGGATGTTGTGCCTTTTTAGCCAGTCAATCCCTAGCTGAACAAGTATATGATTATCTATTTTAGAGTTGATTGGCTTGTTGCTTTATTAATCGGGAATCAATATAGATTCATCACACAAGGACTTAATCAATTGCTCTGTTATACTTGTCAAAATATTACTGATAATAATCCCTTGCACTCTGAAGTTTATTTCAGAAGATTCTTTATTCTGTTTCCTTTTGTGAATCATGATCAGGAAACAGAATGCCTACTGTTTCTTCTATTTTCTTGAAAAGCTCATTAGAGGTAGTCTGAGTTTTATCGGTCTCTTTCAAGCTGGTTCAGATTCGTCGGCTTATTGGAATAAGTTTAGGAACATTAGAATTTAATGCATCTTTAGTTCAAACTTCTAGATCAGTCACCAAGCTGATGTGTGCATACCCAGATTTGCCAGATACCACTATATATGAAAGTAAAAAGAAAAAAGTTCTCTGATGTTGCTTGAATCATGAAAAATAGGATTTCAGTGGACGAGTTAAGGGTATAAAGGTGGACGCTGTGGACACCACCGGTGCTGGAGATGCTTTTGTAGCCGGAATATTGTCACAGCTAGCATGTGATGTCTCGCTGCTTCAGGTATTGCCTTAATGCCTTTTGTATTAAATCGAATTATGTTCTGTAGTTTTAATGTTCCATTATCCTGCATTCTGTTGGCTACTACTTTACATTTCTCATTGTGTATCTGGTTTCTCATGTCATGTTATTTAATGAGCAAATAAAAAATTGATACTGTTTATTGTTTGTGCACTAGGTGTGTATCTTCAGTATAAGTACATTAAAGGACCTATATGATTTACTTGTAGTGTCGATATTTTACTGTGTCATTGAAACCTCTTATAGTTAATACCCTAGATAATTAAACTCACATATGCAATCCAGTGATATAAGGCAGCTGAAAAATCACAATTTTAACAACCGTCTTCTTTGATGAAGCTAAGACCACTACTAAGACTATGTCGCATCCTTGTTCTCTTGCTGTAGCTACTTCTGAAACAAAAACTGAAAGTGCTGAACTAATTAATTTGAATTCTCAATGTAAGAATGAAAAGTCTCATATCGGTGGTTAATGAGATGAGTGGTATACTTATATGGACTTGGGCAATCCTCCCTTCATGAGCTAGCTTTTGGGGTTGAGTTAAGCCCAAGATCCATTTCCCCTTATACTCAAACTTAAACCTGTCTTTCCATTTGGTGTTGAACTTTCTTTTATACTTCAAACTCAAAGTACAGATCTCTTTAATGCTAATTCTGAATCTGAATTCTTTAGGATGAGGGCAAGCTTCGAGATGCCCTTAGTTTTGCCAATGCTTGTGGTGCATTGACTGTGATGGAGAGAGGAGCAATTCCAGCTTTGCCAACAAGAGAAGTAGTGTTGAACGCCTTGCTCAAGTCAGTTGCATAATATCATCCGACCTATTAATCAGTTGCCATTTAAATGCACTTGCAAAAAGATCTCCATGTGTTCTCTTGCATAAATTCTTGTAGGGCAAAAGAGTATTAAGCCGTGTATAACCACATTAGCCAATAATCGAGAATAATTTCTGATAAATATGTGGTAGTTCATAACCCACATTATTAAGCACATGTATTTATTCAAGATCAATGTTCAATTCTTGTGGCTAATGCATTGGTTTGATTCAGTTACATTCACTCATTCTCAATTTGAAGTGTTTATGTCTGTCAACAGCGTTTGATTGGCATTGACAATTTGAATATGAAAAAAGAATGCCAAATTGTTTTTTCATTTTTGAACATACCGAAAATATAAATACTGTTGAATAATAAAATACGTATCCCATAAAATTGTCCCTAATATGTAGGGATAAGTTTCATATTTGGTAAAATTTTCAAGTATTTTTCCCTTTTCCCATCTGCACACAATTTTGAATGTTGTCAATGTCTGTTTAGGGAGTCAACATTTATTTCCTTCCACAAAGTGTAAACAGTTTGGTTGTTGCAAAATTTTGTTAAGACCATGATACCTCAAGAAGTTTTTTCACAAAGCCCGAGTCCTAAGGCTAAGGATGGCCAAACAAACTAATAAGAATACCTCTTTATAACCCAAATTCTAACTCATTTTGCGGATCTAATTAAGTTGCCAAAAACAAAAACTCAGACCAACTTTGCCTACATTATAACCATCACAAAAACAAAAACAAAAAAGGCAAAGAAGAAATCAAAGAATGGCTGAAGATCCACAAGACGTAGCTGATCGCGAACTAGTCTTCAAGCATTTTGATTTAAATGGTGATGGGCAAATTTCTTCAGCAGAACTTGGAGAGACCTTGAAGATGCTAGGCTCTGTAACCTCTAAAGAAGTCCAGTATATGATGGCTGAACTTGACACTGATGGGGATGGCTTCATTTCTTTTGAAGAATTTGAAGAATTTGCTCGAGCCAATAGAGGTTTAATCAAGGATGTTGCTAAAGTATTCTAGCTTTCTTGATGCACAAACTTTACCATTAGAAACGGATTTAGGGTGGGTTTTGCAGGTCCATTGCTTTCAGCTCGAACTATGTATACGTCTGCAAAATATGTTCATATAATAAAAATCATACTCATTCTGAAATCACTGACTCTAACATCTAATTTTGATATGTATCACTTTCAAATATGTCTTGGTTTTTCCTTCTTTTTTTCGTTGCAAAAAAAATATTAAAACTTAGTTAAACTGCAACGTCTTATTCCTTACATTATCGTTGAGGTGGATTGTAGGTATAATATCTCTTCTTTTGGTTTATAAATTATTTGGTTGGTTCTAAGTTGTTTGGTTTAAATAAAATTTATAAATTTAGGCAACTAGGTTCAACAACATTGAACTACAAGTTTGTCTGCCTTGCATTATGAATAGATAATTTTCATTATTTGGGGTCCCATGTGAGAGAGTTTTAGCTGTCATTATATCATAATCAGCAATCTCAAATAATTTCAAGGTAACCTAATTTTTGTTTATTGGTGTACTAATTTTCCTATCTTTTCTTAAATACCTAACCTGAAACAGATTGATTAACTTCAGCTTTGTTAATAAAGAAAGAGGTTAAACGTACCATCAATAGGGGGAAAAAATGGCACGAAGAGAATATGTTGTCAATTTCCTATAATTTTTTAGAAATCCAAAAAGAGTTGTATTCAACAAGAAAGTTTATGAAGGTTTAGTTACCTAAACTTCTCGGAACAAATTCAGATTTAGTCAAGCTCCAATGGGATATTACTTTAGCTTGCATAAGGTAAGCTAAAACAGTGTTCTACACCAGTGGGAGGTACTAAGTACCAGGTTGAGGTAATTGGCTCGATCACCGCGGTTATCTAATTAAATAAAAAATAAAAGGGAAGAAAAAGAACTAAACACAATGCATTTAGATAACCAGAGGAAGTTTGAACTTACAATCAAAGAAAGAAGTAAGATCATGCCAGAAAACAATTCACAAACTTCTTTATGTTATCTCACAAAACAGAAACTATCATATTTCCCCACCAAAATCAAAGGAAAAAAAAATATACAAACAGCCTATTCTTCAATCAGATCACCACTTTTCTATCTACATGTTAAAGAGCTTATCAGTTGTCACCCTAGAATCTTAGAATGGAGTGAGGGGGAAAAAGAACAAGGAGAAAAAAATAATCAAATTAATCGTCTTTATATTAACGACAATAAAAATCATCATCTTCAAAGTCAGGTACTCCTAACATTGCCAATGCTAAGTGACTATTCATTTCACTTTTTGTCCGCTGCAATTGGGGATCAATCACACAATTATTACTGGAAATAGACTTCTTCCTGGTCAAGGAACGAACTTCTGTGCCTCTCAATATGGCAATGATCTCATCCATGTTGGACCTTCGAGACTCTTCAGTGTGTATACATGCAGCTGCTGCTTGAGTCATCCGAGCTATTTGTTGTAGGTTCTTTTGAGGGAATTTGAGTCTTGGATCAAGAAACTTTTCAAGAGATCCTTGCTGCAGCAGTGGCTTTGCCTGAAAAAAGCAGAGAAGACGAATATAATTTCAAATTCTTGTCAAAAAGAACAATAAATGATCTAATTTGTTAAGCAGTCAAATCATGGTAATAGCACAAGGAAAGCAAATGGTCCCAATGTTGCCAAATTTTGATGCAGAGAGGCCTTAAACAGTGGAACAAAGATCCTATGTGGCAGTGACCATTTAGAACATAAAGATCTAAACATAAGCAAGGGTGAAGGCCACCATTTAAAACCAAATAGAAGGAAGGAAATGCACTGGCCTGAATAGTTTACTCACACATCACTAGCTATGTCAAAAAAATTCTAAGTGGTGAAATTTATAATTATGCAGCAACTTTGGCAGAGGTTATGCCAGGTAATACGTATGCTTGCGTTAACAATTACCAATCGCTATAGCAAAACTGATATATTTATCACAAATAAAGGAGATATGATCACAGCTTACGCATAAATTTAAGCAAGAACCTACCCACAACACTAAGTTCTCTTCTCCTGGTCCTCTTTTTGCTTCAATTGGCTTCCTTCCAGTTAGCAACTCCAGAAGGACAACTCCAAAGGCATAAACATCGGTTTTATCCGACACTTTACCATGCTGAAAATATTCAGGAGCTAAATACCTGCATATGTAATTCAAAGATTGTAAATATAAGGATGTTCTTTGTGGTCAAAGCAACGGTTTTAATTCATAGCCATGCCTATTTAAGAGTTGTCAAGATAGAAAATATACCCAAATGTTCCTTTAACTGTTTTACAAAGGAAAGGTACAGAAGGTGCAGGAGTCCATGTAGCTAAACCAAAGTCACACAACTGCATATATCAAGGAAAGGATTAAAACACAGAATCTATCAAAAAACAAACTGTTCACTAGCAGATATGCGTAAATAATGACAATAACCAATTTGAGCGGTTAAATATGAATGTTCCTTTCATTACCTTGGGCGTCTTTTTGGATGAGAGAAGAATGTTGGAGGGTTTGATGTCCCTGTGAACAACACACCTCTCAGTGCCATAATGCAAGTACCCGATTGAATCAGCAATGCCTACGGCCACCTTATACCGTGTAGACCATGGAAGTACTGGACCACCTTTCACTCCCCTTTTCTTCTTATCTGTGAATGAAATTCTATCGAAATTAGTCCCAAAGAAATTGTGTAAACTAAAATAACAATGACCTTATTAAGAACAAAAGGAAACCAAGTATTCTCACCATGTAAATACCGCTCTAAACTTCCACCAGATACATACTTGTATACCAAAAAGAAACCCTCCTCTGGATCAATACAAAAACCAACCAGAGGAACAATGTATGGGTTATGAAGAGAACTAGCAATCATTAATTCCCTACAAAATGCCTTTGGAGACTCCTTGTCTTCCCTATCTAACCGCTTAATCGCAACAGTAGTCCTCATAAATCCAACTCTTCCTCTGAAAACATAGCTCAATGCTCCTCTTCCCAAAACTCTACCTAACCAATTCAAGAAAAAGCAAATCAACATCACATGAATATCTCTTTCAACAACAACATACCCAATGTAATTCCACAAGTGGGGTCCGAGAAGGGTACAATATACGCAAACCTTGCCCCTACCTTGGCAGGTGGAGAGGTTGTTTCCGATAGACCCTTAAGACACGAATTTCTCTTCCAAACGGAAGGAAGTGAAAAAAGTTAAGAAATTGAACATAAACAATTGAATACCTTTAGAAAAATTCCTAGTAGCAGAAGCAATCTCAGGATAGGTAAACCTAATTAAAGAATGAGTCACAGGAGAAATACTCCTCTCAAGTGATTGAATTTTCCTCCATTTTAGCTCTCTAGACAGGGGATCAGTTAACCCATTATCCAAATTCACCATCAAAACAGTAGCAGAAGAACATCTATTAACATTCATAGACTCAAGCTCAACCTGAGAGCAAAAACTAAACCTAAAAGAAGAATGAACCGAATGTGGCTCAGCATTAATCAACTCAGTACCACATGCTCCTGACTCAGCAAGCAACCAAGCCTTATTATGCTCCAAACTGCTAACACCTTTCTCCTTCTCACCGTTATCCTCGCCGGAAGCTCGCCGGCGACGGGTCGGAACAAAACAAGCCAACCCAAAATCCCAAATCATTCTGTAAATTAAAGACTTGATTTTTAACTCTTCATTTCCACAATGGTTATCAGTATCAGTGGCTAAAGCTTGAGTCTTTAAAGGGTATGAACTGTGAAGAGGCTCCACAGAGTTAGTAAAACTACTTGGAAGAAACCCCATTTAGAGAACGGATCTCGAAACGCAACACAGAAACCCACAAACCCAAAAATCAAGAAAATGAAAGAATCAAGAAAAGTGAACAACTTTGCTTGTAGGGAAGGAAAGAATTAATTACTCTCAGTATATAGAAAAAAGAAAGAGAGCATTGGAGAATAAAGAATCAAATACTGTAATGAAAAGTGTGGAGGGATTTTGATTATATGCTGGAAATGGAGACACAGAGAAAGAGAAAGATGGTCCCTTGAACTAAAAAAAGACTGACCCAGTTTAATTTTTGAGTTGATGGAATTACTGGCATTATTTATACCAAGAATGAGAAAAATGTGAATTGAGATAATAAATGCAAGATTCTTGGTGTTAAGGCTTAACAAGTGAAGCAGAACCCACAAGAATGATGCTTGGAAGGGCCTTGCAATTTATTGGGGATTTTTGGATAAGTTTTAAGACAAATGTAGGAACAGATTTATTAGGTAGTTTAAGGGTAAGTTAAGGGTTAATATGGTGTTGGAAGTTGGAATATTAATTAATAGTGCAACAATTAAGTAGGAAAATGAGATAAGATGATAGGATGTATAGGTTGTGGTGTAATGATGAGATTGTTTCACCCTTAATTAGAGGTTTTGGATTTGAGCTTTAGATATGAAGAAAATTATGTTGGAAGCGCCACTCTTGAATGGGCCCTGCACTACTTGATCTGAATTTAGTTAGAGCTCTAATACAGACTCCGAACACCAAGGAGCGAGAAATCGAAAAAATAATAAAGGATGGGATGTATTAGTAGTTTGGTGACCTTCTCATCCCCCAACTACCTTTCTTGACAGCAGAGCTGCCTCTCTTTTGTCATTCTACTTAACATACTTTTGATGACACTTCAGTTTGGCTTGGCTGTGATAGCTGTGGAAATTGTATAGAATAATCATCTTGTCAAGAAAATATATTAAGCATTTCATTCAAGCTAGAAAAATGGATCAGCATCAAAATGTCGGGTTTTTCTTGATCAATAACAATTGCAGCATTGTCATTATATTGTATTATAGTTTTGATGTTACGCTTGAGTTCTTTATAGGTAAGCACAGTTACAACTCTAACTACTTTTGATCTTTCTAGGAACATATTTGGTACTGCTTCTTTGATCACAATAATAATAACACATCAATATGAGCATATCGACGTTTGTTAGCTCTTATGATTCAAATACATATCAATTCTCGAGCCCCTTATTATCCGCTATGTTTAAATGGGTCAGAAGTTAAATCATGTTTATAATCCGTTCTTTGAAAGCAAAGGGCGAAAAATTAAAATAACTACTAGACCATATGAGAAATCAAGTCTCAGAATATGTCTACTTGTGTTACTATACTCTTTAACTAGCGTTACCTTTGGGTTCAAAGATGGGATTGCAAAAGAGTTTTAAATTAATCCTAGTTATTGTCGATATTCTTTAAGAATCCAAGTAAATTTAAAAAAATTATTAAATTTAACTCTTTCTGGCAATCCGTTTAAACCTAAATTACATCTATGAATTCTTAGGAAAAATTAAAGGACAAGGGACAAAGAAAGGAATGAGAGCAGGATCAATTAATTAAACATCATGTTCTTGAACATGCTAATAATTTGTCCCTATATTTCGAATAATATCATTACATCGTTCAGTGTAATAATGCCATAATCACAGTTACTTTAGGTTAGCCCCTCAATATCAAATAAATTATGGAATCATGCGATAGTGGTCACTTTCACGTTAGTAATAGTTAATCAACTCTTATTATTTATAACCGTGATGCTTAGATCAATTAAAAATGTCAATTAGTATCAAGTATTTATTATCTCTAATTAGTACAGATATTGAATAAATATAGCATACCAAAACTTAAGCAATTGAAGAAGAAAAATCATCTACATTTTTTATTTCTTACTGTAATCTCACATGATTTTCACCAACTTTATTGATACTTCCCCAAATAATGGACTACTTCGATCCTTTCTCAATTAGTACTTTTTATCAAATTATATTAGTATATTATTTAGCACCAAAAAATAAATAAACATATTAAGAATATACTAAACATAAAAAACGACTTTCAAAAGAATAAAGTTAGGAAAACATATATCTACTTCTTAGAAAAAGAAAAAGAAAGGAAGAGAACAAATTTACAAGCCGTCCAAAGAAGAGTAAGCTACCTAATTAATGTGGATCAAGGTCATTAAAATTATATGCATATATCTTGCACCAATTAAACTGCATTAGTTCACAATTATACTATATATATAAAATGAGGTAAAAATTTATGTGTTAATTTATAATATAATTTATATAAAGATATATGTTATGTATGCATTGATTAGTCTAACCTACCTTAGGATATACTTTGCTCATATATTATGTGCGCATATAAATCAATTTTGTAAACGTATAAAATATAGATAGTAAAATTCATGTATAAGATTATGCAAACTAACTAGCAAATGTGAGAAAATATAATACTATGATAAAGAATATATAAAATTAACTCTAATTAATTCTTAAAATAATTATTAAATGGTCCTTGTACACCACACATTGGACATTATGTCCACTTGTTTAATTTAAATTAAAAGCATTTCATAGGTTGGAGGGGGTGTATGTGAATAATTGATGAAATTGGGTCATTGCACGTGTAACAAATTGGTTAATCAAATTAGGTACCGGCAGAATATCACATCAGATCTTTTATTGAATAATTTATTTTTGGCAAATAATGGAACACATATATATATATTGCATTTTTCTTCTGTATGGGACGAATTAATTAGGTATGAACTCTCAACTTATGCTATTAGTATTAGTTTCGTTATAATTTAAATATTACTAATTATGGACCAGTTGTTAAGTTGTCCTCTCACTAGCAATGAGGTGTTTATTTGTTTTAAAAAAAAAATCTAAAAGTTTTGTTTTAGATTTATACTATATTTTCCTCAGAAAAATAAGTTTTTTAAGTGATAGCAAGTTTCCTAAGCGATATTTCACGTTCATTGTCGATCACCCCACTCAGAACACCTTATAGAGTTTGCTTAAATTATAGTATGTAAATATTCTTGAAACATATTTCACTTATCAAATACAAGAAAATAAATTTAAAAAAAAAAAACTATAGTTAATTATTTTACAGTAAAATATATTTATTTATATCAAACAGTACGCCCTTGTGTATATAAGTTCAATTATTTTAAATTAACACATGTTGATTTATCTATCGCAAATAAAAAGAAGAAGATTAACGGCGAGCTATATATGTCATTAAATATGGTGAGCCTAATAAACTTATAAACTATAGGTATATTAAAGAAATAGCCTTCATGCAACCATTGGTTAATTATGATTAGTGGTTAAGATTTGCAAGAGTTGCCAAATCGAAGTATTACTACACTAATTATTTCATAATTTATATAGATTAGGAGGATATAATAATAGTATATATTATTGGTTTAGGAGAGTCTTTATTTGATGAAGTGTTGGGTCACCTAATGACATTACAGTTGTGCTAACATCTACTCTTTTTCAATGAGTCCCCTATTGCCCTTCATCTCCAAAATTCTCTTAAGTTGACATTCTTTTTTTTGTTTTATTCGATTCTATACATAATACTACTAAATTACGTACAATTATTTCATTAATTTATTAAAAACGAAACGGATAAATGACAATAAAAAAAATCACTATGATCCTTCTCCCCTATTTCTTTTGAGATTTTTATACTATATTATTTTTTTGGAGTTACTTAGAGGTTGTGTGTATATATATACTACGTATATGTTTTGGCAAATATTTTATTGCTGCCTTTTATAAATGGGATATTATTAATAGTTATGATAAATATGAATTTATTTTCGTATATATTTTAAAATTTTCTCTCTCTTAATATACAACTTGACCTCTGGAATTACGTAATTTAGATGGAATAACTTGATTTCAAGCCCACTAGCTAGACCATCATGACATCATAATCAAGCTCCCTTACGAAATCAGGCGGTTCATCTAAACTTCCTTCGTCGAAAAATATTACTATTTATATATGATTAAAATTAATGTTTTTATCTATATATAATAGATGTCAAACCCCATTCAGTTAGTTTGTGTGTTTACTTTTTCAGATTTTGAACCCCTTATTAAAAAATTCTTCGATTAGTTTGTGTTTTTACGTCTTCGAATTTTAAACCCCTTATTAAAAATCTTAGCTCCGCCACTACTTACAACAAGATGTATCTCACACCATGTGGGTAGCAAAAAAATGTATAAATGGAGGACGTCCACCACATGCAACAAGAAGAAAAAAATTACTAGCTAGAGGGTACGTTGCTCACATGACATCAAATTAACCAGCAACTTGTAGCTAATTTGCAGTCAAATTATTAAAAAAACAAAACAAAACAAAAACAAAAACGTAAGATATACAATTTTTAACATTAATAGGATTTTTGTTGAATTTTCATAGATACTATAGTAGTATAATAGCTAGTTGTAATGTTGTTACGTGGTTTAACTATCATGTTTGAACTTTCATTCGGTGGTTCTCATGAGATGAAATAGGTTATCTCATGCTATAGAATCTTTTAATTAAATAGTGATAGACATAACGTGTAGTAGAGCTTAATTAGCTTAAATCGGTGATGAATTTAATTAAGTACATGTGTATTCATGATCTCTGTAAAACTAGATATTTTATGTATATATTCTTTATATTATATGTTGACACTCATACTATAAGAAGGCTAAAGGTGCACTTGGTTTGATGTGGACTTATTTACCTATAGCACAATGACACTCATGTTCTAGAAATCTTAAATTCACATCTGCTTAGAATTAGTAATTAAATGTTGACATGACTATATAGTCCAATATAATCTCAATCTAACTTGAGAAGACTTAAATGTATAAAGAAGCCATTGCCTCATTACGATAAGGTAAGAACATAAACATAAAAAGTGATATTAAAGAGAGAAATAAAGAGTTGTAATTTTACACTAAAAACTATTTTATAATCTTGTTCAATTAGTATTATAGGAAACCTGAATTCAATAAAATAGATAAAGATGATTTATATATTTCAATAAATTTGTGATTGATAATGATAGATAAAGATGATTTATATATTTCAACAAAGTATTGACTTTAGGAGTCCATGGACGTATTAAAAATAGTTGTCCAATAATATTTGTTTAATTTAAAAAATTAAGAGATAATTTATCTTTTGTATATATTTTACTTTTGTTATTAAATATTATTTATCATTAAGACATTTTTCAAAGCATTGAATTTAATAATGTTAAAGGATAATATAGTAATATTACCCTTGTTATTTATTAATATTTCTTAAGGGGTGCGTCAAGTCAATAATGGACAATTGTTGGATTTTAGTAAAAAAATCATGTGAATTTATTCTTTATCACACAAATTATTCCAATCATTTGATTGTCTCAATTTATGTGGTACTTTTCATTTTTCGAGAGTCAAACAGTTTAAGTTTGACCAGAAATTTGCGCGTGGAATCTTCAATTATTTTGAAATGAAATTTATATATTTTTAAACTACGTAAAAAGTACTATAAGTCACAATCAATGTTTTCAAAAACGTTTTTGGGGCGAGTCTCGAGGCGGGGCGTACCAAAAACGCTTCGGGGAGTAAATTAAAGACATAGATCCATAAGGTGTAAGTCCTAAAATTTGAGGCGTAAGTCCCGAGCATAAAAACGTAAGTCTTGGGGGTAAAAACGTACGCCCGGGCGTTTTTAATTTATTTTTTTAACCTTTTTTGTTTTAAATCATATTTTTTGTTACTGGTGTAATGATATTTCTCAAATAGTAATTACAATACTTTTTTCTTCATTATTGATTATTAATACTTATCTCAAATAAAAATCATAAATCATTGAAAGGTTTACTTTTGCTTATTTTATTAGTAATAAAACTATAAAATTGAATATACATGAGACTACACCCTCGTAGATCCATGGGACTTACGCCCGTGTCTCGGGGCTTACACCTCGCCCTATACTGTATAAAACGCCTCGCCTCGCCTCACGCCCCCCGCCTTTTAAAACACTGGTCACAAGACAATTCAAAATAATTTAAAGATATATGAAAAAATCACGGTCAAAGATAAACTTGTTTAAATCTCAAAATTCGAAAAGTGTCACATAAATTGAGACATATTGAGTACTTAAATACTTTTGTCGGAAGTAATTCAGTATATTGATCTGATCTGCTATCGAAAAAGAGTATGAATAGTTTTCTTTTTATGCCATGGTTGGTGAAGGGAGATAACTCTCTTCAATTATTCCTAGAACGAAACAGAGTAGGTCTTGCTTCTTATTTTTTTGTTTACATCACTTTATGTAGATAAAACAGCTAAAAAAGGTAGGAAAAATTAGCAAACTAGTCACAATCACTAACATAATTATTAAAAACCTCTACACTTTAAAATAATTATTAAAAATGTCAATATGTCAGTATTTTAGAAAATAAATTGTATCCTAATATAATTAATTTTCTTTCCTTTTATTTCTCAAATCAGGCCCAAATTGGATCATTTTTTACTCCATTATCACGTAAAAAATAAAATAAAATACTCACATTACCCACTTACCCCTCTTTCTAGGTTTTACCCCTAATTGCTCCTTTCTCTCTCTTTCCCTTTTCACCATTGTTATCTCTTTTTCTTGTTTAAGAAAATCAACTCTTCGAATTTCCTACACTTTGTCCAAGAAATCTCACAATTAATTCAATAGATTTTTCACCCATTGATAAAAGTAAATTCAAAGTCAACAGTATTTTGTGAGATTTTTTGTGATTTTATTTTTATATTCACCAAGTATTTTGTATTTCAGATTTTTCGTCTTTTAAACAGTATTGTTCGGTTTTTTTGTGAGGTTGTTTTCATATTCACCAAGTATTTTATGAGATTTCTCTCTTTTATGTATTTCGAATTTTTCGTCTTTTAAACACTATTGTTCGATTTTTTTGTGATTTTATTTTCATATTTGAGATTTAATAGATTGTAGTAATCTACATTAGCATTCATACACCATATATTGTTTGATTTTGTATACATTCATATTTAATATTTTTCGAATTTTGCTTATAGGGTTACTAATATATGTACAAGTGAATACGAATTCGGATTTGAATTTAGTGAAAAAAATTTGGAAAAAAAGAACATAGAAGAAGAAGAAGAAGGGAGAGTCAGAGAAGAAAGTTGCAAATTGTGTTCATACCAGAATTGTATTCATATTAATTTTTGTTTGTCAATTATTTTTCTTTTACTCAGCATTTGTATTTTATTAAGAACATTGTATTTCTTTTTTATTTTGTAGTCATTCAAATAGGTATGTCAAATGAATTTGTATTTCTTAAGCATAGATGTAACTTATTTTTTTCACAGCCAATTTGTATTTTATTTTTTAGAATATTGTATCAATCCTCAACAAATTGTATTGTTTCCATCTTGTATTCCTATTTCTTTCGTGGTCAATTTTTTATTTTTTTTAGAATATTGTATCTTTCCTCAACAGATCGTATTATTTCCACTATGTATGCTATTTTTTTTCCAGAATCTTGTATCCTTTCATAAATCATATTTATATGTAATGATTATATTATATTGGGATGCAATCAGTAATATTTTTGTAATATGAATAAAAGAAAAATATATTTGGCAGACATGTAATACATTTTGATCATTGGGATACAATTTGTAGATTTGTAGTTTTCACTATGAAAGTAAAATATCAATTTTAATTTGAATGGTAAAGTGAGCACATAAAATGTAAAATTTATTGGTATACAATAATTATATTATTACAAATCAAACAAATAAAAAATGCATAAATTAATAAATCAGATACATAACAAACTAAAATATTGAATTAGTTCCCGAAACGGTCTTGTTGGACCTGGTACAGTTTTGGAATCAGATGATGCGGCCCACATGGCTCATGTACAATCCAGCCCGATTTACTAAATATTGTGAGGATAAAAAAATTAAATAGAAATCCTAAATATTGTGAGGATAAAAAAATTAAATAGAAATCCTAAATATTGTGAGGATAAAAAAATTAAATAAAAATCGCTAGAAGGAGGGCTTGAACCTCCGACCTTGTGGTTAACAGCCACACGCTCTAACCAACTGAGCTATTCCAGCTACATGGCTATATATATATATATATATAAAAAAAAATTATTATTTTTTAACTGGCCTTTGGTTCCAAATTCACAACTGAGATATGCATTTGGTCATAAGTTTTGAGAGAAATATTTGACTATTTCAAAAAATATGATATATACCTATAAGTTCTAAAGTTATTAAAAATGCTTTTAAATTTGTATTGTCATTTATAATGAACATGTTCCGAAAAAATAATCTTATAACAATCAACAATAACAATATGGGCAAAAATAATACTATAATCACATATTTAATGAATTATAACCTATTTAAAAAAAATTATTCTGTTTTTGCCAAGTTTTGTATGAATAGCAGAGGAGTAATTATTAATTACTAATGGAGTAATTTGATTGATAAATATTGGTAAGAATTAATAAATGATGGATTTTTTAAATATAAAATATAAAAGTTTGGATAATTTATTATTTTTTAAAAATATTCAAATATTAAAACTTAGCTCAAATACTTTAAATTCTAATATTTGAAAATTTAGAGGTTTTTGACAAATATATTTATCAAGAAATAACAAATTATATAGCCGAACATCATTTTCTAAATTTTCGCAGTTTTTTCCCCCAATTTATTTTTTGAGGCCAAACAAATCCTTAATTTCATGACCTTCATGATTATGTCTGACTATTTAATTTTATTTCCTTTTGAGACGCTTGAATCAGCACAAAAGCAAGGAAAAGAAGAAAATCAACTACAAGTTGTACATTAAAAAGATATTCTAATTCGTTTTCATAAATTGATTGACATAAAACAAGTAAATTGAAAATACTTATATGTGAAAATCGACTTTGTAATTTTAATTTTACATGCTAACAATAAAGATTATTTCTAATATTTATGTTTTTTTATCTATTTAAATAAACTATTTACTTTTCTTTCTAAGTTATATCACAATAAAGACTTTTACACTATTAACATATAAATTTATTTGACTTTTAACTATAGTTTTCACCGTTCGTCAAATACAATTTATAAATTGCATTAAGTGATTGCGACTAAAAATTACATTTGATAAATACCATTAATTATTAATTCAAAAACTAAACATACAAATTTCATGGGACAAGTGTCTTATGAGTTCAAATGATGTAGTTATCATCATTCGTCAAATATAACTTAAAGATTGCATTAACTGATTGCGACTAAAAATCACATTTGTCAAATATCATTATTACTAATTCAAAAACTCAACCTACAAATCGCATGGGACAAATGTCTTATGAATTTAAACGATGTAGTTTATCACAATTCGTCAAATGTAACTTAAAAGTTGCATTAACTAATTGCGACTAAAAATCATATTTGCCAAATATCATTAATTATTAATTCAAAAACTCAACTTACAAATTGCATGGGACAAATGTCTTTGAATTTAAACATGTAATTCACAATTCATCAAATGTAACTTATAAATTGTATTAACTGATTGCGACTAAAAATCATATTGGTTAATACCATTAATTACTAATTCAAAAAATTCAACTTACAAATCGCATGGGACAAATGTCTTATGAATTTAAACATGTAGTTATCACTATTCGTCAAATATAACATATAAATTGCATTAACTGATTACGACTAAAAATCACATTTGACGAATACCATTAATTACTAATTTAAAAAATTTAGCTCACAGATCATATGTAACAAATATATTATGAGTTGAACTCATAAATAAAATTTGACAAACAACTTATTTAAATCGTTTTTACATCATATTATATTTAAACTACATTATTTTGATAAATACAAAATTTGAATAAAATATATTATTTTTTATTATTAAACAAATCAATAATGTAAAGGATAAATCTTTGGAAAAAAAATACAAGAAAGAATTATTATTTAAAAAATAAGCCTAAAAATAAAACTAATTAATTAAACAAAGAAATAAAATAAATAATTAATTAAACAAATAATTAATGATCAAACTATACCAAGTTGATAGTTACATAAAATAATACATATAACATAATTTAACGATACAATATAATAAAACTCAGAAAAACACTCCGAAACTCAATATTATATTGTACACTATATACAATTATATGTAACAACCATCTACAAATAACACATTACCTGAGTTCAAATCCCAATTTCTTTGACTAAGAAATAAACCTACCCTATTGCAAAATGTTGTGTGTGTAGTGTAGCTAAGAATTACAAATTGCCTTCTTTTTTCGTGAACTCAAAAAAAACAACTTGGGAAATTGCGTAAAGTCTCTTCTTCAACCATGGAGGAAGTGAATTCTGTGACTCAAAGCTCTGAACAGCCCATCAAAATGGCGGAACATGTGATTATTCAAAACCCTCAACCAAACATTTCTGAAACTGAAAAAGGAGAGAGTCAAAGTAAGTTTTTCATTCTCTGTTTTGCTGTCAAGTGCTGGTAGAGATAGTATTCTTTTGATTTTTTTTTAGGTGTTTTGGTTTCTGGATCTGTAAAACCCATCAACCTAGAAACTGTTAATTGTTTTATTTGACTTGAGAGGTGATAGGAAATGGGCTTTTGTGGTGATACTTCATTTTTTTGTGTTCTGGAAGAGGGGTTTCTAGGAGAGTAAGTGGTTTCTTACTTATTTTCTTCGTGTTCGGTAGGTAAGAGAAATGTATTATCCTAAAAGCATTTGAATATAATTTAGTCAAATATTATGGGAGGTGGGAAGGTAGAGGTGTGAGTTGGTGGGGATGAGGGTTATGGGGGGTGGGGGTGAAGATGAGGTATGTTGAGGGTGGAGAGCACACAATCGATGTGGAATGCCACTTGCGGAACTTGTTTTCCCTACTTTCATTAGGGAAGTAATTTTCCTCATTTTTACTGAGCTTGTTTTCCTAGAGAAAATGTTTTCCAAAATATTTGACCATCCGAACATGAGAAAATTGGTTCATAACTGAAACACCCTTAATCTAGGGGAGCATCAGTTGTGTGTCTGTAATTTGTGAAGTAGGGATGTTCTTCAAGAGTAGCATCAGAACAATGAGATTTCTTTGTTTCTAATTCTTTCCTTAAGAAACAAAAAACACTTTTGGTAAGGAGTAGAGAAGAAACCCCCTGGCTTTTGGGCATCTGGTATTAAGAAATCATTGGTGCGTCCAAATTCCTGCGGGGTAAGCCCACTTAGGGGCTAGAGCTCTTTCTATCGGGAGTTATGTTCTCCCTTCCTAGGGGTCAAACCCAAACTACTAATTGACGTTAGACGGATTCCAACCATCACACCTACCCTTTGCTGGTACTGGGAGGTTTTCCTTGAATGGTTTATAAAGGAAATGAACTGATTTAGAAGCCTAGGGTGCTGAATTAGTAGGATGATGCATCCTACATCCTGGAAGGTTTTTGTTGTTTTTTGGATAAAGATTTATCTGAAGAATCAGTGCATGATTTATTTGGTTTGTACGCACGTATATAGGTGTGTGCTAGTGTATATATAATGAAGTATGCAGTAGGTTTCAAATTAGTTCTCTGTTTTCAGAAAGATTTATATATATGTTTTGAATGGAAACGGTTATTCAAATCTTGCTGTTTAGCCCTTTTTTTATAAAAGACGACGAACAACAGATATTTTTGGTTTAACATGTTTGAAACTCTTGGAACCTAATGTGTTTATGATACTAGCTCCACTCTGACTTGATATTGTCATTTCTCGTTGTAGATAATCATGAGGAATTCATTCATAAGAATCGCCTACAAGAGTTGACCCAGCGGTCGTCCCTAGGTCGTCCTGTTTATCACACTGTCAATGCAGGCTCTCAGCATGCACCCCGCTTTAGATCCAGTGTTTTGGTTGATGGGGTTTGGTATACCTCTCCTAGCACATTTTCACATCTAAAGGCTGCAGAGCAGGACGCCGCCAAAGTTGCCTTGATTGGCGTGAAAGAAAAGCTGAAACATGAGGGATGCCCTCTTATTCGTGAGGTTTGTTGTATTCTTGCTAAATAATATATTTAGGTTATTCAGTTTTATAAGAGTCTAAATGACTTATATCTTAGTTCCTTGATCTTTTTAACATGTGAATATTGAGGAAGCCAACAGTTGAGACTGTAATATTCTGAAATATTTTTCTTTATCAAAGATCTAAAAAAGTATGATGATATGTCGGCTTCTGTCCCAAATGTTGTCTCAGAGTATAATTAGTTTCCAAAGTACTGCCTAGTAATTACCAAGTACCAGTTCTTCCAAAGAAATTTTTTTCGCCCTCTATATTTTTTATGCCCTCTATCCATGTTTACTATCGGACTTTCCTGGAACTTGGAAGTTCCTCGAAATATTAAGTCAGCTTAATTTCGGAGGAAGTAATCTTGTTCACTTTTGCTCTCTATTACCCATCGTCGTGTTCAATTTAATTAGCATCGCACCAACGAATTTAACTTCAGCGGTGGAATTTAGTAACTATAATTAGTTGGATCTTGATGAATTGGTTCCTATAGCTTTGTACTTTAGCCCCTGGGAAGAAGATGTGATGGTGGCATGTCACAGGTTTTTTCTAAGAAATGGCTGTAATTCTGTAGGCAGGTTTAGTTAATATTCTTCATACCCGGATAATGGTATGACCAAGCTGATTATGGGTTGAAAATTCAGAGTTTTGGTAGATTATTTACCATTTCAGTGAGTGAATCAGGATGATTCTTTTTGTTAAGTGTAAAACACATCCTTGTTTGTCAATAAGCTGAGAACCTGTAGGGCTAGAAGATACTTCGGACGAAGTTATGTGTAAACATTTACCTCTGTGCTTTAACTTTTAGGGGTCGTTTGGTAATTGGTTAGAGTTATGCAGGTATTAGTAATGTATGGTACTTATACCGGAGACAACTGCTAAAAGAACAAGGTCCATTTACAGAGTTATAATTGAACCTGATACTGGTACAAGAAACATATGGATTTGATCAGGTTCAAATACTTACTAGTCACTTACTAGGTTGCGGTGAGTGGAAGGTTGGTCTCATGAAGACTTGAGTAAGAGCTCACATCTTACTAAGTCATGATGATATCATGAAGCTGGCTCTTAGGGGGAGGCGTGCATTTGAGTGCGCATGCGACTACAATGATTGACTTATGTTTTGTTATGGGTTTGCCATCATCAAAGTGGGGAAATTGTTGAGCTAAGAGCCATGTGTTAGGGAGCTATGTGCTAAGCTATCAATGTGAAGTTTTGATGATTAATAGATGATTAGGAAAACATAACAAACATATACAAGAACCAGATATTATACATGTCTCAAATAAGGACTGGCAGTGATTATGAGTTATGACTAAGAACCCTTAACATGTCTACTTCAAGAGATGCCATCAAGAGTACACTGCAAGGAGTGAAGAAACCAGGTCCTTCACACTAGTCTTGAAGTTGACAGTTGATCGAGAGCAAAGCAGATTCCAAGTGCATCGATGGATTCCTTGAGAAATTAGGATTACGGGTAATCTGGTGCAGCAAGGAACAAGAAGCAATATGAAAATATTATCATATTTGCACACAAGGAAGAAGCTTTGGTAATAAGAGAAGGTCGACGTGAAAGAAAGATGGAAATAAGTTTAAACTTGGATTAGGTTCTTGAATTCATACATGTTGAGTTGGGAGAACAAAAAATGACCATCTACTTCTATATAAAGCGTTATATTGATGTTGTTGAAGAATCCACACATAGAGAGAAGAGATCATACAAAGAGAGAATAAGAACGAGGTCTTATCACAAAGTTCTTTCAGTTTGAGAGAGAGTCACCTGGCAACGACAAAAGAACCTGTTCTTATCCAGATTTATTATAACAGTTCTTGTTGTCTAGTTTGTTTCGTTGAGCTTAACTTGTAACCTTTACATTCCTAGTTATTTGTCATAGCTGTTGTTTGGAGTTGTATGGGCTTCCTTCACTGAGTAGAGTCTTGAAAGAAGTGAGCTACAATTAGGAAAAATCGTATAGGGGATAAGGTACTATAGTGGTAAATCCCTTGGTTATAGAGTTGTAACATAAAGTGGTGACTCAAATTTAGTGGTAATTTGAGAGGGAAATCCTACAAGGTCGGTCGTGGTTTTTTGTTCTTGGGAAAGGGTTTTTTTCCAGTAAAAATCTTGTGTTGATTATTTTAATTCTGCATTTACCTCTTCCATAGTTGCTGGTTCTTCAGTATATAGGTGGCATCAGAAAACAACAATAGATTGTTCACGAGAAACCCACAGAGAGAGAGAGAGAGAGAGAGAGTGGGTGGGGTGGGAATAGACTATTTTTCTCTAGCATTGTGATGTTGAACATTTATGTTCACTTTTATTTTACATATATGGATGTATTGGGTACATTCTGATTTAAAGAAGTTTGTTTATTTATGTATGAATTGTTGAAGAGCCAGAGAATGAGACTTAATGGATAAGCTTTCAGTTATAGCTATTGTACTAGTATGGCGTTTGGATATTAGATGGGCACATTCTGTTTTAAAAAAGTAGGTTGATTTATTTATGATGTGTTAAAGAGCCAGAGAATGAGACTAATTGAAGGGCTTCAGTACTAGTGTGGCGTTTGGATCTTAGGTCTAGCAGACGGGTTCTTTGTTTCTATAGTTTTAGAAAATCTAAAACTTATGCTCCAAAGATCAGTTTGTCCAAATCTTTTTATCAAAAAAAAAAAAAGATCAGTTTATCCAAATCTCTTTATCAAAAAAAAAAAGAAAAAAGATCAGTTGATCCAAATCTGTTTCAACTCTTGGTCAAATCAACCCTATAGAAATTTTCTATATCCATTTACACTAAAGCTGGAACTGGAAGGTGTTCTCTGACAGTCTGAATTATATATCCTTTTTCATATTACTAATACTGATTTTACCTTGTGTACTTTGTTTAGGATACAGTGTTTTGCAAGTCTATCCTGAATGAATATGCTGTTAAAATGAACCTGGAGAAACCTACTTATCAGACAAGTCAATCTGTGGCATTGCTTCCTGTTTTTAAGTCTACCTCGTTCTTCAATGGTATTCATTATACGGGAGAAATCGGGAAAAACAAGAAAGAAGCTGAACAGCTGGCAGCTCGAGCAGCAGTTATTTCCATCTTAGGTTAACCACCTTCTCCCAAAACCCCTTCCTTTTGGGATCTCAATTCATCCAAAAAAAAAGGAAGGGGATCTCAATTCATCCAAAAGAAAAAAAAGGAAGGGGATCTCAATGTTTAATCTTTCAAGTGCTTCCTTGTAATGAAGTGTTAACTTTTCATCACTTATTTTGCAGAAACTGGTGCTGGAACTGTGATGTTTGAGATCATCAAGTCTAAACGCAAGCTTTATGCTGCACTAGATAAAGTTCAGGATACAGCTGATTTTAATGCTGGCTTCTTGCCAATGGAATTTGGCCGTCCACTTCATGTGGATAAAAGAAAAGAAGTTGAAATCAGTGAAGGTGCTGGGGAAAAGGCTAATAGTGGACTTCTAGCATATAGTTTGGGACAACCTAGTGATGTTCAGGCACCAGATCAGCTTCATGTATTTAAAAGACCAAAATTGGGATCTTCAGCAGTGGAAGTAGCGCCTCCCATAGTATTTGTGCCCCCTGTCCTGGATCCATCTTTGCTTTGCTCAACTTCCGGAAAGAAACGGCGAAACAAGAGAAAAGCAAAGAAAAAAAATGTGCAAGTTGACCCTCAGTAAGTTTTCTAACTTGTTAGTATGTATCTATATTTGTTATTCATGTCTAGATAATTGTATATAGTAAGTAGACGTAGAATGCTATTCGAGGTTTTGCTATGATTAGGTTTGCTATTGATTAGGAAACTCTTCTGTTTCATGGGACTTAAAGTCCTGTATAAGATGTCTGTTCTATGTTCACAACCAATTAAATAAGTGTTCTGTTCATTTTTTCCTTTTGACGTCTATATCCCTCCTTTCCCCCCTCATGAGTGACTAAATCTATCTGTTTGCCACTCAGGATTACATTCTCCCACATCCTTTAGTTGTTACAGTGTCTTCTCGACACTAGCAAATTGGTTTCTGGTCAAATACACCGTATCAAGTCATAAGTCTATTAGTAGACCATATTTTAAATATCTTATCGAGAGGAACACAATAGTAAAACTGTTGTCCTCAAAAGTTTTGCAAAAACTCAGTAGTGCATTTGTTACTTGCGTCTCCTGCACCATCAATCATTTATGGTTAATATAATGAGTTAATATCAACTAATTTGTCAAGTTAGCCATATTTGTCACCTAGCCTTCCTAATTAGTTGTCCATGTCAGCTGTGACCCATCAAAACAGTGTATTGTTCATGTAGTAGTATGCACCACACATTTCCAGTACTTAGTGCTCAAGCATGTAATTGTGTCTTCTATAATAATATAGTTTTTTTTTTTTCTAAAGGAAGTTTCTCTTCTGCAGTTTTTAGTACTTCTAATTTATTTATTTTTTGAGAAAGCAACAGAATATTTAAATTTCCCTATACAAGAACTACCACAAGGCCCTCTTTTATGTTTAAATATTCAAAATTCTCAAAAGATTAATATCCATTTTAAACTACTTATACTTGAATACAACAACATGCCCAATGTAGTCCCACAGGCCACTTATATTTGAATGCAATAAAAAATTTAACTTCTTGCTTGAAATTGTGCCCAAGTCGAGGAGGGCACAAGAAGTTGGACAAAGATAAATGTTGGTAGTTAGTACAGATGCTAATTTGCTTAAAGCTCGAATCACGTTTGCCTTGGAACTAAATTCCAGTTACTTCATTAGCAATGTATTGGGATAAATATATTGCATTTGTAAGTTTAAGGTTACTCACTTGTCAAATGGTTACTTCGAAAAGCTACTGCGACTCTTGTCTAATTATGAAGTGAAGATAGGGAAGAAAATCCCTGACAAGGGAAGAAGTTGGTTACATGTTAAGTTGAATGACTAACAAACATGTAAATGGTTCTCAATCACAAACTTATTATGAAGCTAAGATAAAGAAAAACTTGGAGAAGAAGAAGAGTTTATTTTGTGTAACAACCTAGTTGAATGAGAACCATTCAATTTAAGATGGATGAAAAATACAAGAGAAAATGCAGGAATTGTTATTTACTTGTGGGTGCCTAGCCATTCTCATTTGAGAGTTTTTGCTTTAATGAGGTTTTCCGCTTTGACTTGTTCAGAGGAATTTATTCAGTGTTTTGCTTTTTTGTCTTCAAGAGAACCTAGTGTGATTGGTGACGGTATAAACTGTATCAGGAACTACAATATTTGGAACTCATAGAGATCTCTATCAACGGTTTTATTTCTGTGACTAATTCGTGATCTCCATCTCTCACTACTCACTGATTACACTACCTAATCATATAAATCTGTCTCCTAGATAGCAACCATAGTAAGAGTTTTTCTGTTAATGATAGTCCTACCACCTCATTTATTTTAACGACCCTAGTACTCTTCAAGTTGTCTTCATATTTGCAATCACCGCCTTTTTTTGGCAACTCTGTGTTTTAAGTTTCTTAATCAACAGATCCTCTTATATATGCAGGGTGCCTGCTGCTACGTTGCCATTGGCTCAAGCTCCCCCCTGCTCGGTGACACAGTGAGTTTCTTAGGCGGTTATTATTGTCAGAGGTGAAGGAACTTAATGAAACGCCAATTGTGTTTGCTGGGATTAGTTCATCGGTTGGAATATGTTGCATTTGCTGGAATGGAGTCCAATATCTGTTACCACTTACCTTAACAACGCATAAATGTATGTTAATCTTCTGTAAGTTGTTGCTCCTTGTAGTAACTTGGTACAGACAGTGTCCGCCTTGTCAAAGACATGCAACTTTTGCTGTAGTCGTGGATAGTTTCTTTATGGTTTGATAAAATACTTATGTCTTTCCAGTTTTTGGCACACTTTTTACTTCTTATAGCGTTTTCTTGCATTGTTGGCTCTAATGCTAATTGCTAATAAGTGTTTCACAAATGCAAGAACCTTAAGGTGAGAAATGCGGATTACCCAAGACCATATAAGTCAATCAAGCACAACAGACGGGTAACAACATACACCTCTGCACACCCAGCCCTGTCAATTGAAGCATGAACAACACAATACAGGGGCTCAACATTGAATAAACTATGAATTGAGATGGATCCGACTCCGACACCATGGTTTTTGAGGCTTGAATAATGTTTATTTTGTGGTGCATTTTGAGGCTAATATGTTACGAAAACATAGGATTATGAAAACCAAATTTTCCCAACGTATTTTGTTCTTCGTCAAGCTCCCTAACTTTAATCTTCACAATTTTTCTTCGACAAGATTGTCTCACATTAATTATTTAATCCAGCAAATTCCTTCACATGAAAATAATCCCAGATTCAGCATAAACATTTTGAAGTTGAACAACTGACAAATTTCACAAATAATCTATATATATATATACATAATCTAGTTATTAGCTTCTAATTTCTAGGCATAAATAGTGTTGATTTTTTTTATAGGTATCTGGTCACTTGTAAAGATAATTATTGCATTAATTAATTCATAATAAGTAAAATTAGTTATCTGAAAACTAAAGCAGGTCACAATGCGAGTTAAATTTGTGAAATTTTGTCAATTTTTAAAAAATAAATAAATTGGGCCCATGAAATTTTGTCAATTGTTTAGTAAATGATCTTTTATTTATTTATTGTAATTTACTGTCCGTTTTAAACTACAATCTAAAGATCCTTTGAACAAGCAGAAATTTTTAAGAAAAACTGTTGGATCACAGTATAAAATTCTGTATGTTATTGTTCATTTGTTTGTCCGTATAGTTGAGCAATATATCACATATGACTAATACATTAGACTCAAATTTAACATTGTAGATGAGATATAGATTTTGAATTCTAAACGCAAAGACTAAAGGTTGTCTTAGTGAGTTTGTGGTTCAACAATTTAATTCCCTGTTAACTTCTTCGTGCGTTTATTTTTTCATATTTTCAATTCATTTAATGAAAATTCTGACTCCGCGTGTGTTAAAATGCAAAAGTGGCAGCACATATTCCGATTAGACCAACTTTCTTCCCAAATTGGTACAACTATAATGACCATTTATCTACACCATGTGGGAATTGATATGCCAGAATTGAATATGCAGAAAATTGAAATAAGTTCGAGTAAATTAAATAAATCTGTCTTCATTCATAACACTATTTGTTAAAACGAATTAACAAATTTCCTACTGTATTTCTCTCTCTCTCTCTCTATATATATATATTTATCTTGAAGTTTATTTTACTAATAATTAAACAACAATTTAAATTCTAATGATGTCTCTGTCCATGTGCTAGCACAGTGACACGTAGCAGCAGCCCATGTTAAAAGAGCAGTATTAAAGGGATCCAGACTTGATCAAATTCAATAAAAATCTCAGTTAAGTAATTTATTGAGGCTTAATTATATTAGCTGTCTATTAGGGATTTTTTTTACATACATATTATCTGCCCCAGATAAGATATATTCTGGAGCTTAAAAATGAACATGGGGTTGTCATAACTATTCTAAAGGGTGGTACTACAGTTTACATGGGGTAAATAGTACAATATATACTACATAAGTTTACTCCCTTCGATCCATTTAAATTATCGTGCTTAATATTTATTAAAAATAAATTATCCAAAACAATTATCGTTATTTTAGATAACAGACAAAACTAATTATTTGTTTCTACTTAATCCTTGCTCAATACATATTGAGAAATTAATATAGTGAAAAACAGAGTGGTAATAAGGATAAATTAATCAAATAACTTTTTTAAAAATATATAATAAAAAAAAACATAACAAATAAAATAAATCGAGAATAGGAATAAAATGCACTAGAAAGTAAAAGAAAAACATAATGTCCTTGAGACATGGAATTGTGTTCATCTCTCAATTCCAGCTTTGATTTTCACATTCCCCATTTCGTCTTGTCTGTCTCAAAACACACAAACATGTGGATGACTATCTTCATCGGGTTTCACAAATTTCATTTAAAATATAATTGCTTAATTTATTAATAGTAATTTTATATATTACCATTAACTTCTCAAGAATTATCGATTTTACAAATATTTGTGATTTACTCTCTCAATCTCAAAATCCCTTATCGTGTCTTTCATTTACTCATCGTATCGTATGATTACATTTGGTATGTTATTTTGTTGGTTTATATTTACGCGCTCCTTGTATATAATGTAAATTCAGATTGATGTTTGATCATTTTATTCTTATTTATATTTTAAGATATAATAATCTCTATTTCATTGAATATTTACTTTATTTATTTGCCAGAATATATTGAAGTATTTATACTCTTCACGAACAATTAAATATTTAAAAAAAATTAATTTTATTTTAAACTTCTAAGATAATAAATATCTACTAAATATTTGAGACGCAGGGAATATTACTTACTATATACGTGTATTATGAGTGGTTATTTATTAGAATTAGAAGTAGAAGCAACAGTGCCACTATTAGTCAACAAAATGGAAGTTGTGTCCCAATATTAATTAATTACGGCAAAACGCTAAGCAGGCCAATAATTGGAAAGATATTAAATTCCATGCAGACCACTTGATTATTTGAATATTGAACTTGATTGGGGTGCTGCATGCTATTCACAATAATACAATTACTTGACTGATCCCAAATTGTACAGATATTTATCCCGAAACTATAAATTTTAAAATCTAATCTTAACATTAATGTAAAATCCTATCGATTACTTGTTGCGTGAGTCGAGCAATTTAATATGAGAGTCCAATATCGATAAATAATAGTAATTATCATGAACATGTTTTGATAAGTAAGAAAATAGATATTGAATCTAATCAACTATAAAAGCTAATTCACGAGGGAATGAGAATTGCACAGGGTTATACAATTAGAAAACATACACCTAATTTTTTTTCATTCAATGTAGTACTCTTCAAAAACATATGTATTCTCATTTCTCGATCATTTATTATTTCGAGCTCAAAGTAAAAGAATAATGGCCAATATATAGCTCATAAAAAGATCAAATAAATAGTTGTAAATATATATATATAACGTAAAAATTAAAATTCTTATTACTAATACATAATCTGAAACCATAAAAAATAAGTTAAAAAGAATAGACTGATCAGACCAAAATTTAAAAAATTCCAAGTGAATCTGTCAGCATGTTAAGTATATCTCAATCAAACACAAAAAAAAAGAATTTTTCAAACTAATTTAGGCTGGAAAAAGCATGTAGTTAACTCCATGGAATGTGATATATAATTATAAAATAGAAAGATCCATGTAGTTAATTGGCTTCTCAAGGAAAGTTTGTAGGAAATAACCCTTCAACAAAACAAAGTCCATTTTTTTGGAATTTGAAAACTTATTAACAATGTATAATGTATTAATTGGAATCTGAGACGTGGGTTTTGCGTAACAAACGCCGAAGGTTTTGCTGATTTCTCCTATTTTTATTTTAACTATTAATCACTTATCTCTTTCTATTCTGACAGCTAATTAATTACTATCAATCTCTAAATATTTTAATCACTACTCCTGTTCATATTTGACTTGACATATCCGGTAAAAAGTATATCCTTTTCATTTTTATTTAGTTGTCATTATTTTAGATTTGATGTCTTTTAAGAAACAAGGTAAGTTTATCATTGTGCTTTTATTTAGTGTTCTCTTGAAATCAAATTTTCAATAAATGGACATGAATTAATTTATTTTGATTAATTAATTTGACCAATGAACATGAATAAATTGTTTAGTATTCTCAATTTGGTCAAATTCATACTTTCAAGGGTAAAATAGAAAGAATAGTGTCATTTATACATTGATTTTGTGAAATGACAAGTATTAAAGAACATTTATTTTTAATAAGGACGACATTAAATAGAAACGCCAAATAAAATGTCAATTTTATTATATCACAAAATAAAAATGATAAACGGTCTCTTGATTTTCGAATTGGATAAATACAATAAACGAATAAAATAGGTATTTATTTTTAATATGATGGACGAGTAAAATTGGACGCAAGGAATTATATTGCAAAATCTATATATACTCTAGTATCTTAGTTTCACACTTGTTCCAATAAGACAATTGGACCTTTTTCACTAGAAACAAACAAAACAAAATTTAGAGGTAGCTAGCTTCTTATTATATTCTTCTAGATCTTTTCTTTGTTCTATACACCACAATTCTCTAAAATCATAAATATGTCTATGGCACTAGCAAAAGAACATGTTATTATGAGTGACACAAAAATGGGCATGGTTGACAATTATGATCAATATTATGAAGGTGAATTTGGGATCAATGATCATTCATCCCCAGAGTTATATGGGATCCATGAAGAACCTCCAAAGTCAATTTTTGAAGAATGTGAAAATTCAGAAAAAACAAGTCCAAAAATAGCCAAGAATTTTGCTTTAAGCAGTTCTAATTCTTCCCTTTCTAGCCCTAGTAGTTCCAATTCCAATGCTCAATCTGTTATTAACTTCAAAGGGGTGTATGGTAATTTTATGCATTCAGCAAATGGATCTTTGTTGAGTTTTGAACAAAGTGAAAGATTTTGCCCAAATCCAAGAATGATTAGTAGTATTAATCAAGTTGAAGGATCTGTTTGGGATGATAATAATTTGCATTATCATAATTGTGTTACTCCTAAGGGAAGTAGTAACACTAGTCCTAGAGTGATTAATGACAATTCCAATAATAATGGAATACCATTTGGATGGCTAAATTCTGAAGCTAATGCAAGCACCACTACTCAGGTTGATGAATCACGTTTCAATAAGCGCCCCTCCATGGTAATTTTCTTCAATACGTTTAATTATTTTTCATAGGTCAAATACATGAAAATATTTTATTTTTATAAGTGACGAACATGAGATTTGAAATCCAATACTGAATTATCTAACTATCTAATCTAAAAAATTTAGCCCTTAAAGAGATCACAATTCTAATTAATAATTCAATTATATTATGTCTCAATACCTTAATCATATTCTTCGTGGTAATTAAGTTTTCCAAATTTTTTATGTAATGAGATGATAATATACCATAAATAAAGTATCACGTGACGGATCCTATCATAGGTTCTCGAGATAGGTAAAATTCAGTAGTTTGAAGCTAGAACCTAGTTATATGTACGAAAAATAAGTATAGATAGAATTAAATTTTCACTTGAAAAGTCAGCTCTCTCAATTCAGAATTCACAACGTCTAAATTCTACATATTGAAAATTTGATTTGATTGATTTTAATGCAGGAAGAGAGCATGCAAACAAATAAGAAGCAATGTACTGCGGGTTCAAAAAAGGGGAAACCAAATAATAATAATAATAATTCAATTGGTACAAAGGATCCACAGAGTATTGCAGCCAAGGTTATTTTTGAAGCAATTAATTAATTTGTAAAATGTTTGAATTATTGCGTGTTTATTAAGATTAAAAAGGAATGTTTGTTTGTAGAATCGTAGAGAACGGATTAGTGAGCGTCTTAAGATACTACAAGAACTTGTTCCTAATGGTTCCAAGGTACGTACAAGATTAATTAATTAATTAAATCATTTTAATGTTTTATTTACTAATTAAATCTTATTGAAATTGATCATAAATATTCATAGTTCATATTAATTAATGCAGGTTGATTTGGTCACCATGTTAGAGAAAGCAATCGGTTACGTCAAGTTTCTTCAATTGCAAGTGAAGGTGAATATTTATAAATTAAATTAAACCTCATGAGTATTTTTGTCTGATTTTTGTTCTCTTAAATTTAGTTATTTTATTTTTCGATTTACTAACTTCATTACTTGATATAAGAGTAATTATCGATATAATAATAATATAGAACAATTTTATACTGATTCAATGTATAAAAGTTAAACTCATGACGTGGTTATGAATGTAGGTGTTGGCAACAGATGAATTTTGGCCTACACAAGGTGGAAAAGCACCAGACATTTCACAAGTAAAAGAGGCCATTGATGCTATCCTTGCTACTCAACGAGACAGAAACTCAACCTCCAAGTGATCATAGTATCTAGCTAGATTATATTCTATTGATGCAAAAGGACGTTTCACAAATAATTGAAGTATCGCAGTGATAGCTTCAAAAGGAAATAAAGTTTCCCTTTGAGGATTAATTAATATGGTGGTGAAAATCGGAGCCATAAGTATTACTTATCGGAGTTTTTCTTTGATTAGAAGTAAGATAAATAGGTCACGATTGTGTGGCCATCTTATCTAAAATTTAAAAAAAAAAATCTTCTCTGTTTAGGTTCGTCTTTTTTGGTCATGCTTTCTCAGTTCGGTGTAATATAGGGATTTTATTTTTATTTTTTGTAATATAGGAATGAAATTTAGTTTCATGGAAGAAAGTGGCTCAATTATTGTTACCGTCTTTTAAATTTCAATTTTTAAGATTCCTGATAATGTGAGTGAAGAAACTCCTAATTAGGAAATAATTAATTGACTAAATGGAACAAATCCAACGTATACTTGATTACTTGAATGCATGTCAACGAAGAAGCTAACAAAATATCCTCAACCAAAGTGTAGACCCTTAATTAGACAAATTAAACTCTGGTACTATACTTTTGACAATTAGCAACGGTGAAAAGATTAATTAATCAATAATAATCTAAACTATCAAAAATTTGTCTTTAGTCTAACCAAATTAAACCGGTCTTACACAAAACAGACAAATGACTGCATAAGAGTAAAGTATTTATGTATTTGGATAAAATAGATATAAAATAATAAATTATCCCTTAATTTTTCAAAATTGATTAAACAAATGGAAATATTATGATAATTTCAAGAAAGACTGACTCCATTAAAACTTGCGTCTAGTTATATACATAAACAGGGAGTATCTAGGATATAGCAAGGGGATGAATCGTGAATCAACTCGATTGATAATAAATTATATGGTATATATAAAATATTTTTTAAAATTTTATGTATATATTTATGTAGAGAAAGAGTATCGATCCTACAACATAAGATTAGAAATTATCTCAATAATCTAAGGACTTCAAAATTCACCGTGAAATTTCAAGTTCACATTTTAAAATAGTTACTAATTTGATTATAACAAAAAAATTAGATGATAGATCCAAATTAGTTACTAGAGTACAACATATTGTACTCAAAAATGGAAAGTGGTATATATGAGGAAACAAAGTGGGACAAGAAATGGCATGTGTGGCTTTAAATAAGGTTCACATGGCCGGTTGATCATCACATGTCAATCCCACAAAAAGTGGTAAATGCATTCCCATCGATCTCCAAATTAAATGGTCCAAAATCGACTTTTTTTTCTATGCAATTGATTTAGTAGTCTCGTGAAATCAAGATTTATCAAATTAAAAAAAAAAAACTGGATCAGCTCAGCCTGTAATATTGTTTTTTTACAAACATGCATAAATTAAAAACATCAAAATGATCTATATAACACATGTCTTGCCAGCCACCAATTACCTTGATATTTATATCCATTACCCTGCAGTTAGTGTAGTCATGTTTCATGCTGCTTCACCATTCAACAAACTAATTGTGATCAGAATTAATAAAAATTTAAAGGATTTACATGCACTATCATTTTATTATTATGTACTTGAATTATATTATATGTACATTAATGCAAGTATGTAGAATTTATCAAAGTGTTTAATCATGTTAGGTGAAAAACTTAAATTACAGAGTTGCCAAAAGAGTAAAGAATCATTTTTTTTTTAAATTGCTTAAAAATAAAGTAATTAGGCAAATAAATTGAAACCGAGGGAGAATATCTTATGTAGCGAAAAGTAATAAAAGAATGATATCCTTAGTTAATATATTCACTAATCCTCCCACACTGATAATTATAGGTACTTTGTGAGGGATAATTTGGGATTAAGAGTAGCTGTTAAGCATGTTAAAGCACATGAGTGAGACTGTACTTTCGTTGTCCCTCTCCCTCATCATTAGAGAATGCCAGATCAGGATTAATTATTTTTTTTTAATTTAATATTTTGTGTTCGTTAATATATACTTCATTCGTTTCATATTAGCTGGTTGTCACATTTCTCTTTTATACGCCTTTTAAAAAATCATAAATAAAAAGTACTTTTAATCAATTTAATTATCCTTTAACTCTTTTCAATGTAATCAATATTATTTACTTTAAAAAATAATTAATTCTAAGGACAAAATGAAAAAAAGCATTGACTAATTATGTCTTAATCTTATAAATTGACAAGTATTTTGGGACGGATATTTTTAATACGTTAATAACTAATTAAAATAAGATGGAAAGAGTATATCAGTATTTCTTCTAATTAATTAATAAATATAATTGTTGTATATAGGAGGACTCAATCAGAATAATATATTAGTATCTACACGTGCAAGATCGGTTGAATTTAAACTAAATTGGAATTATTTAATTGTGGATGAAATATAATAATACTATAAAAAAGAGAGAGGAGGCAAGACAACATTATTTAATTGGAATTATTTTAGACATATTAGGGATCTATTAATTGCATATGTTCAAGTTGGGAACAGATTGGTATGGGCAACTAATTAAACGACTGAGTTCAGTACGTAATGTAGTTTTCAGTTTAGAGCTTTTGTTCATTGGAAGTAAATGTTAAAGTTATTTATCGTAATTAAATAAAATTTTATAGTATGATCTTTGCAATTATTTAACCTATTAACAAATGTTACTCTTACTTAATTAATTATCTTATTTGGACAATTTAACTAGTTAAGTAGTATATTAATAAAACGGAGGTCAAGAGAGAGAGTTGAAGAGCTAAAGGAAAAAATAAGTTGCATGCATGATCTTAAGTACATATCCCGTAATTGGAGGAAGTTGGAATAAATTCATGTCCAATACACATCATGAATAGCAGCCGAGGTGGAGACGGAAAATTATATTGTATATATAAGGTTAAAATTACATTTTATGTATATATAATATATGTTAAATTATTTTGTCTTCTTCATTTACAATCACTTAATAAAAATGATAAGAACCTAAATATTAAATTGATCAATTTTATATCTTAGATCCATTTTTTCGTGATAATACATTCATCATCTCAAAATCCTGGATACGCATTTCGTAATTAGCAGCATGTGTGTGGATTTTATATATGTAGTAAATGAAGTTGGAAAAGGCATATACTTCACCATACCCTGTTAGCTAAGTTGTCTTTCAAGTGAGTCATGATGGGCATGCATAATGTATTTGCGTTGACATCCACTTATACATGTTATTATACTTTATATATCACTAGCTAGCTTGTTGAATATATGAATCTCTTAATAATATTCTATTCAAGTATTCCTACACTTGACTCACCTTTATTCTACTAAAAAAAAAAATACCAAATAACTATATGGAAATTCTATTTTCTTCTTCGCTTTTACAATCAAGATTAATCAGTCTAAAACTGATCTTTTGGGCCAATTATAGTATTTAAAACTCGAAAATGATGTTAAAGAATGTAAAAAGTTTTACATTAATAATTAAAAAGATAAATGGTCTCTGTATAAAGCTTGAATAATCCTCTTCATTTGAGTTAGCTTTGACGTAGGGCTGAAACCCATGACCTAAATTGCAAATCCCTCGACCTCTATCAATTGAACTTACTCATGAGTTTTTTTTTTTTTCTCTTTGAAATCTCTCAATTGCATCATATTCATATGCCACAAAGATATCGAGAAAATAAATTTTGAATAGCAAATTACAATTAGAAGACTCCCTCCCCCCCCCCCAAAAAAAAAAGGGAAAATTACGTGAGTTGGCATACATTATTAGTTTATTATTCACTATGGTTACAGTTTCAATTAGTTACTATGTGTGGTTATAGTTTAATATAATTTGCTATTAATTATGGGATCCACGAACGAATTGTATAATGAAAGAAAAAGAGTCCTTCCCTTATTTGAGTACTCATTTCTACAAATCTAATTTTATGTTTCCTCTCTTCATTTTCTAATTCTCTCCTAAAATCACTGATACACATTGATTTTGAATTTCAAAATCTACTTTCTCCCTCCAAATCATTGCATCATAATTCAAGATAATCGCCCAAAACGTGTTTCAACTCCTTTTTATTGTTTTTCGTTTGTCTATCATTTATGCTTGTCTTTTTTTTCTCAAAAATCTTTCTTCAGTCTTCAAATTTTCAGATTTTTTCAGAAAAAAATGAATAAAGGAACTCCATCCAAGAGGATTACTAGAGGTATACCATTGCGTGTCAAATTTGTTGATGATCCACCATCGTTTTCGTTGGATCTAACTCAAGCATTCTAAGATATTGCAAGATCTATGTTAAATCTAGACCGAATGAAGAAACTAGATCCATTGAAGAGTTTGGATCCAAGCACTAAAATGACTCAATTAACATGCAACAAATTTTGAAATTTTTTCAAGCAAAACATAGACGCGGAAAAGTTGAGGAAAAAAGTTTGATGGTTCAACAGGGATGAATCAATGGTATATGTATTTGTCGTTTTTACTGTATATTTCCATATATAATATACAATTGTTTATTTGTGTATATATATATATACAAAAAGGTAGTCAGTTGTATATATACAAATAGTTGCCTAGCATTTATCATTTGTATATCTTATACGATTGAATCTGTTATTAATTTTCTAGCATTTATTATTTGTATATATTATATGATTGAATTTGTTAATGATATTTATATATATTTTAATTTGTATATCAAATGATATATGTATTTGTCATTTTTAGAAATAATATATAATTACTTATTTGTATATATGCACCAGTTGTGTATATACCAATAGTTCTCATGCATTTGTCGTATGTATATCTTATACGATTGTATATGCTCATGATAATTATATACATTTTGATTTGTATATTTCAGAGTTCATGATTTGAAATTATTATTATTGTTTCAAATGAATAATTAGAAAGGAAGAACTAAATCGAATTATTAGTTTTAAATCGAAAAATATTTGCTATTGTATTATGGATGAAGAAATCAAACCAAATTTTGATTGTTAAAACCCAGTAAAAATAAAAATTCTAAATTTTAAGGGAGAATTTTATAGCTTGAAGAGTCCATTTTGGTAAGAAATTGTAAGGAAATACACTTAGCATGAATCGTGGGATATTTTCTTTTTTAAAACTGATTTTGTCGCATCAATTAAGGGATTAATTAACAGTTATATTTTGTTACCGTATTTAGCGCTCATGTATTCATTTAATTATTAAAAAAAAAATTGTATAAATTTAAAATTTTAAAAAAACTAGATATACAAATCTAATGCTCCATAGCAAATTAAACTATACCCATAGAGCGTAATTAGATAAACTATAGCTATGTAGCATATTTGCTTAAATCTGTTTGTCATATATGAAATTTACCCCAAAAAAAGAAGGAAAATGAGTAAATGTATTGTTTTTTGTTCCAATCAAAATTATTTCCTAATTTAAGCAAACTAAACTATACCCATAGAGCGTAATTAGATAAACTATAGCTATATAGCATTATTTGCTTAAATCTGTTTGTCATATATAAAATTTAACCAAAAAAAAAGAAAGGAAAATGAGTAACTGTATTGTGTTTTGTTCCAATCAAAATTATTTCCTAATTTTCATTTTCTCCTTGAAACCAAATGGGCCACACAGCTATTGGGCCTTATGGATGCTTCTTAGCTTGTAGGAGTATCACAGTCCATGTTAATTACTTTGCCCAAATAATTTTCAAGTAGAACCATTGACCATTAAGCATAAGAATAGTTCTCCCGTTGTCCCTAATTATTTGTGTACTTTTTTATTTTTATTTATCTATTTTAACAAATCAAGAAACGACAAAAGGTTTTTACCTATTATACCTCAATTAATTAATTTTGAAAAAGGTAGAACTTCTTGAAAATCTTAATTTTTTAATTCATCTACTTCATAATTAATAGGGGTAAAATGGTAAACTCAACTGTTTTCTTAATAGGTGTGTCAATTCAAAAGTGGACAAGTAATTAGGGATAGAGGGAGTACAATATTCCATTTAATATAGAACTTTCTTTCATTTAGTTTGATCCAAAAAGAATGAGGTACTATATTCTTATATCTGATAATTCACTAATTCATTGGTTTAAAAACATAATATTTAACAATTGGTATGTATTATAAACATATTATTTAACTCATGTGTCTAAAGTCTCTTTTTTCCTTAAATTTCGTGTCAAGTTAAAAATCGTCATATACAATAATAGTGATAACAATAATAATTATTTTGAAAGCAATAAACCGGCGAGCTTCATGTAATTTTGGAAGAATTAGAGAGACAATTAATAGTATTATTCATGTTCAAATTTGATTGGTAGTAGTAGCAACCTTACAAATTACAACGTGAAGTAGGGCAATTGGTCTCCATAATGGAATATGTCTAGTCTTAATCTTATGATAACGACCATTAATCAAAGCTTTGATTTAATTGCTCAAATAAATATCATGTCGAAGATTAGGATCCCACATTTGAAAAATGAACGTACTATCAACCATTTTTAATGATATTGATTTATATCCACCAATTATATGTACTGTAGCAAACATTTCTTTAAAAAATTCACACTTTATATAGAAAACCAAATCGATAAGAATATATTGCATTTGATTTTGTGAGTATTCGAATACTCTCAGGATTTTGTTCAAATCGAAATTATATAGTTATCATACATGTGTAGTTTCAGGAATATATTCCGATCTCTATGTTCTCTTTGTTTTGATTTTGTTTCACGATAATTATTAGAATTAGAATTATATTTTTTTTTAAATACAAGTGAAAAAAAATAGAAAATTATTACTCATACTTGGTGTTTACGTCAATCCGCACAACTTATTAATCTTAAAAGTAAAAATACACAACAATACTATACAATTTAACTACCCAAATTATTTAATTAATCTACTTATATCCAAGAATATATGTATTGATTAATGTCCGTATAATTAATCTTTTTAATTTTTAAACGATAAATCAACTAAGCAAAAAACTAGATATTATTATCTTGTTTAAATTAATATCCCACATAGTATAACTAACTTCCTCTTGTATTGCTAATTACCACAGAATCGTTTCTTTGCTTCAGAAACATTTTAATTTAGTCTTGATTTTTAAAACAGATGTTGGAGGGTAGGTGGAGGAATTTTCATTTATTTGGTTCAACATTTGGAAAATTCGATTTGAAATAAAAATCAATCGTAAAACTTTAAAATGAATCCTGATGATGGCAACTTAATTAGAAAAATAAAACTCATAATGTAAGGGGTCAATATACTCTTACAACTTTATCTTTCCGTCCAAAATATGAATTAATTAATAATTAAGATCACTTAAAAAAGAATTAAGATAAGAAAGAGCGTGAAAAACATCGCGTATATATATATATATATATGGAGTGAAAAAGCTTTGGGGAGTATTAATATTAATATTATAATATATTTATCATGCTTTACACACTTTTTATACAGCAGATAGAAACTTAGCTTAATGAATAATCACTTGAAACCCAAGAAAGGAATATAATATCCCTCCGTCCCTAATTATTTATCCACTTTTGAATTGACACACCTATTAAAAAAATAATTATTGACATAATAAGTTTACCATTTTACCTCTATTAATTATGAAGTGGATAAATTAAAAATTTAAGATTTTCAAAAAGTTATACATTTTTCAAAGTAATTAATTGAGGATATAATAGGTAAAAAAATATTTGTCTAAATTGACAAGTAATTAAGAACAACTATAAAAAAAAAGTGAACAAGTAATTAGGGATAGTGGGTGGGAGTCGTAGTAATAATCACTTAGATAGATGCCTTATACAAAACGTGTACTCTACGAATACGCCACAGACACGTGGCAAATTAAGATTGACTTTTCAACTTATCTACTTCCCAAATCCCACCAATAACCATATAAGTTTATTAATTACTTAAATCCCATCGACTTTTTAAAAAGTTTAATCACATTTATCTCAAACTTTTCTAAAATGAAATTATAATTATTTTTAGAAGTCATAATTTGACACGGAGTAGGGGTATGTATGAAATATTGATACGATGTCAATTTCGGTTTAATAATGTTGATTTGTAAAAATATTATAGTATTAACTATTATTATATTAAATTAATTTTGTATGATGATTTATTAATAATCGATAACGGTCAACAAACTTATAATTTATAACACTTCTTTTCTCATTTTCAATGGGTTCAGATTTGGTATTTTTAAGTTTGATTTGGTATTTAACTTCGACTTATATATACTTATTTATAAAATTATGACATTAAATTTTTGAAAAATATCTTATTTATATCATATTAATACCTTATACATCTAAAAGAAAAAGAGTACAAATAATTTTTTTAATCAATTATACGCGAAAAAAGAAGAAGAAGAAAGAAGACATTTCAATCAGCATTAAGTGGTCAAAAAGTTTGAATATCTATATAACTAGTTGTGTATGAAATTTTGTTTATATTTTTGTTAGTAGTATAAATATATGAATAGTATACATAACTATACACTTTCTTTTTTAACCCCAGGATAACTATACATAATTATACACTTTAATATGATATTTTGATATTTTTTTATAAATATTGAGTATCATATCATATAAAAAAAAAGTTAAAATATATATTAAATACATCTACTTCTACTACTTAACTATAAGTGTGGATAACCACACCGGTGGCGGTCAACATGCCTGCTTCACCTGTGTGGTTCCACATTTACATATACATTTGTCTACTTTTTCCATCCGTTTTAATTTATTTGTTTTATTTTTAATTTTTTATATATATTTAAAAATGCATAAAAATTACTAATAAATCATGATAATTGACAACTTAAAATATTTTAAAAAAAAACGTATAAAAAATTCGATCGATTCATAAAATTAATCTATCTGTGTCACATAAAATAGGACAAAAAAAGTAACATGTATTATTTAATGAAAACTACGTAAAAAGTATTGTAAATCTCAATAATTAACAATATATTGACTCTTGAAATTTTATTTGTGCTACATGTATTGGGACAAGGGAAGTAACATATATTATTTAAAAATGACGTAAAAAGTACTATAAATTACAATATTAAAATTTAATCGACTTTCTAAATTTTATTTATATCATATGAAGTGAGACAAAAAATAACAGATAGCAGAGGCTATTGTTTCTAGTAATCTATAAATTGCTATATCAAAAAAAATAAAAATCGATAGCTACCATATTACACACCCCTACCGAGGGAGTAATAATCATGACAAAGGGTCTACTCATACTATTAATAATATGAATTCAATCACTTGAACCACATTAAATGGCTGATTAAAAAAAAAAGTCAAATTAAAGGACCTACTAATGCTTAATCCTCCTAAAATTCATACTACATCATTTTGGGCCATGCAAATAAGTGGAGTATAGTTTAATTATAGTTATACACGTCGTTTAGAAAAATAATTAATTTCAAGAACAATTGTGCGTTGTTTGTTTAAGCTTAATATTTTATTTTTGTTGCCCATTAATGTAGCAAAACTAAATTATGTCTGCTCGCCGTCAAGATTTTTAAGGCGGTAAAGGAAGATCATATAAATCACTAATGAAAATAAATATTACTTTTATTGAATATAATAATTATTAGATTATATAAGAAAATTGAAAAATAGTCATAACTTTAGTGGACCAAATAAATTACAAATACATATGTGGAGAAAATGTAATGACTAACTAAAGGGAATCTAAAACTGTTGAATGGATAGGCAAAGAAAAGTTATCACTAGGAGCCTAATTTAGTCAAACGGCTGCCAATAACGTTTTAATTAAACAATGCACACCAAATTGAAGAATTATTAACGATCCATTGGGTTCTCCTATTATATTTTTGTAATTCTTTATGAATATCATTTTAATTATAAATTAAATATAAAATTACCTTTTTCTGTTTGTATAAATATTAAGTGGACATAAAGAAAAAACCCCACGATATATACCAAAACACTATGCATAAATTAATATGTTAAACTGACGAAAAGTATTTGCCATAAGGGCATCTTAATTTTGACCCACGACT